>CAJVGC010000590.1:67132728-67172376 GCA_910822075.1 Senecio squalidus | reverse complement strand
GGTGTTATGTGATGTCATACCTATGGAAGCGTTTCACATATTACTAGGACGTCCATGGCAATTTGATCATGATGTCATGCATAGAGGGAAGGTTAATGAATATGAATTGAAGAGTGGAGGAAATACGATCATTTTGAAGCCCATGCCTTCACAGGAGGTTAGTTCAAATAGTACTAAAACAACAAAGAAGTCAACTTACTTTATTGGTTAGTGCAATGGATGTGGAGCATGAGGTTGAAACGGAGGATAATGCACGTTTATTAGATGCTAAGGAGAGTCTAGATACGGGTTGGAGTGAAACGGTAACTGTTCGAATGGCTAAATTGTTTAAAAGATTGGTTTAATCTTTCTACTATTACCGAGACAGTTACCTCATCTAATTTATCACCAACGGATTTCTCGCAACCATTTGAGGTTGATAAGGAAAGTGGCGTGGATTTTGGAGAGTTATTGGACGAATATCAATCTGAAGAGTTTGAGATAGACGTTTGTTTGGAGGAGATTAAGAAGACGAAGACTAAAGTATGTGGTTCATGTCAAATAGCTTGTCAGGTCTTGTAAATCCTCACAACTATCAATCAGTGTATGACCTCAATTACGACTAGCGGAATTAAAAGTAATTGAATGAACAATTTAGAGATTAAAATCAACGATGAATGAACAAGTAGATTGAAAATACTTTTGAGCGAGAAATTTAGTTACACTTTACTATTCTCTTTTTAAAGCTTCTAAATTGCATGTTTCTAGCCACTATATATAAGCCTAAACTACCTAACTATTACATAAATGTCATCCTTATGTTTATTAAAAAACATTTCGGATGAAACATAGCATTACAGTTCAGTTAGATCAGTTAGGGTGAACTTGAACTAATTCAGAGAAAAATTAGTTCACCCGAACTAAATCCTTCCTGAGCTTTACACTTTATTAAACAATTTGGATAAACTAATCTAAACTATGACTTGGACATTTTGGAAGCTTCACCATCAGACTTGTGTGCTCCAACAATATCCCCCTTGGATGATGCTTCCAAAATCCTTGTCTTGCTAAATTCCAGCTCCCTTCCCATCTTCAAATTGATATCGCATATTTATATAGATATTTCTATGCGATATTGTGTCGGTTTTCATAGTAAACATGATGGATAGGATAGGTTTTTACATTTAATCGTGTGGAAAAGTGTTTTTATCTATTTTACAGGTTTACATGATCGGAAAGTGGAAAGGAGTGAAGAAATGAGCTTAAATGACGAGATTACGGAGAAGCTAAGGAGGTGCTGCGCACCTGGGGTGTGGGTGCTGCGCACCTAGAGAAATTTGAGTTGGTTTTGGACACGGGAAATGCCCGGTGCTGCGCACCTATGCAAGTGGTGCTGCGCACCTGTCTGGATAATTACAAGTAATTGTAGTTTGAGTCGAATACGATTTCCACCTTGATTTTGCCTATAAATACAACATCAAAATCGTCCAGAAAATCATTCAGTATTATTCATACGTTTCTGGAGCTGTCATTAAGTTTGGAAGCAAGTTTTCAAGGCAAGGAAGATCATAATTTCGGCAATCGGCGATCACGACACTTTCGGCGATTTATCCGTTTGTTCTTTTCTTTGTTTTTATCATTATTCCAGCATGATTTCTAACACTTTTATTGCTTTTTCAGACCACGTTATGAGTAGCTAAACACTCTTTACGCTTGTTTGATTAACGGATCCTGTTTGATGTTATTTTAACGTTTTCGATTGTTTTATGTTTTTGTGTTTAACCGTCGATCCTTATTTACTTAGATTTTAATATGTTATCATAGTTGTTTATATTTAATTTGTTTGATCAACATTCTAGGTATTCGGAAGGAATCTAGATAGGTTAGATAAATTTTATGAAATAATCGGTCGGTCTATAATCGATTTAAAATTATTAAGATTCGGAAGGACTTAGTAATAACAACTTAGGTAATTAAATTTAAGTGAGTAGGTCTAAGTATTAAGATTCGGAAGGACTTGATAATTAGAGGAGTTATTCGGAAGGAAACTCTATAAGGTTAAATCACTAAAAACAGGCTTGATACTTATTGCTTAATTATTAATATTTATTAACTGTATTCGGAAGGAACGGTGTAAGTAGCAATAATTAAAGTTAGTAAAAGATTCGGAAGGACTTTTAGTATATATTAGAAGTTGAAACAACAATCGATCTCGTAAAATTAACGGAAAATAGGTGAAGTGTCAAACAAGTGTAATCTCTCTTTATTTGATTTAAACCATAAATCTTTCGCTCGATTTTAATTAAGCACTTTTTACTCAATTACTTGCAATTTTAGTTACGATAAAAACCCCCCCAAATACTCTTAGTATTATTTATTCGAATATAAAAACAAATTAGTCACTGCGAACGAACCTTACTTACCTTTAAACTATATTATATACGGATAGGTCCACTGCCTAGAAGTGTGTAATTACGTGAAAAATGTAGGTTTAAAATAAGACTAGATTTTACACATCAAGTTTTTGGCGCCGCTGCCGGGGACTGATTTTTCGTTTTTGTTTCGAATTTGTAATACGATCCTTTTGAGTATTTATTTACTTAGAAGTTACTTTTTATTTGTTATTACACCGGTACGTTTTACGCTTTTCTTGTTTTTGTCTTTTCAGGTATTTCAGGTAGTTGATGAACACAAGGGCTTCGGGATTACCACTCGCGAGTCCAAAATCAAATCCAGGAGTATCAAGGAGACGAGGCAGGAGAAGAGGCAATTTATCACTTCAGACACCACCAAATTTTGATCAAGTTTCACCCGTCAAGTTTGAAGACATTGCGTAGCGGAGGAAGCGATTCAGAACCAGAGGTTGAAGAAGTATTTTGTGAAGACAAACCGGAACCGCAACCAGCTATGGATCCTTTGGACACACCAATGAACCGACGGGCCGCAGCTGCAGCAGTGCCACCCACCCGCGGGTCGGCAATCACCACCCCGGAATTGGGTGATGACTTTGTTGTCAAGGGTCACCATCTCAAGATGATCCAAGACAATACATTCGATGGGCGTTACAATTCAGATCCACATAAACACATAGCAAAATTCAACGAGCTATGCGAGATGTTCAAATATGACCAAGGCAAGGGCGATCCTGTCAAACTGAGGTTATTCCCTTCGTCTCTCACCGGAGATGCAAAGGTTTGGTTCGAGGAGCTTAACGAAAATTCAATAACCACATGGACGCAAATGCGCGAGGCTTTCATC
The DNA here is from genome assembly GCA_910822075.1 of Senecio squalidus. Taxonomy (NCBI): domain Eukaryota; kingdom Viridiplantae; phylum Streptophyta; class Magnoliopsida; order Asterales; family Asteraceae; genus Senecio; species Senecio squalidus. Next base: position 67,169,139 of record CAJVGC010000590.1, on the reverse strand, counting down.
AAAAGATTTTTCCCACCCGCCTTGGGTAGGAAATTACTCAGAGATATCAGAGGATTCCGACAGGAAGATGGAGAGACTGAAGCATGGGCTAGACTTAAGGAGTTGTTGCGAAGTTGCTATGGTCACGGACTGGGCAAGGACCATATCATTGAAATTTTCTTCTACGGGTTAACCAAGGAGTCTCAAAACGAACTGGATCTAGCTGGAGGAGGAGATTTCATGTACAAAACCACCAACGAAGCATACAACCTAATGGAAGACAAGCTGGTCATTAGCCTATCAAGGGAGTATCGGGATGATGGTCGAGGCCGAAGAAACAGGGGACAAGTTGCTCAAGCTGAGAGTAGCCATGAAATATCCTCGGTAGTTCAAGAGGTCAAGACACTAGCGGATAGAATTGATAAACGCATGGGACGAATGGAGAAGGACACGCACTTGGTGAAGAATGGGTGTGAAGGATGCGGAGGACCTCACTATGCTAGTGAGTGTAATCAAGTGGAGGATGCAAGCTACGCACAGTATGGTTATCCTAATCGAGGGTCAAACTGGCAAAAACGCGGAGGTAACTACAACCGCGGTGACAATCGAGACAACGGATGGCAAAGAAACAACACTCACTCCCCACCACGACAAAGATACGACGAAGATGAAGATCCAAGCATGAAAGATCTTTTGAAATCATTCATCAACACCCAGAAATCAACCAATGACGATACCCGGAAACAATTTAAAACTCTGACTGAACAAATCGAACAAGGACTGAGAAATCAGCAGGCAGCACATCAAGATTTAGAGAGAAGGTTCGACAGGATGAACGAACGGAACTCAAATCGACCACCGGGCCAAATACCAAGCAATACTCAACCGAATCCACGCCCACAGAACCAAGGAAACACTTCAAATAATCAAGCACCAAAATATCAACATCCCGGAACACGAGACGGAATGCCTCCCTGTCCAAAACACCGAGATGAACATGTAAATGCAATCAATACACGCTCGGGACGTACTTATGGAGGAGACCAAGCCGAAAATGGAGCAAAACAGAGCCCAGGTGCGCAGCACCAGTCTGGAGGTGCGCAGCACCTAGGTTCTGCCCACGCAGGTGCGCATCACCCATCTACAGGTGCGCAGCACCGGGCCCCTGATCACGTCGGTGCGCAGCACCTCCCTAGGGGTGCGCAGCACCTGTCTGCTGAGCCCGTAATTGATGATTTCGAGATCGATGACGATGAGGACGAGGCACCACCAGTTCAGACCAAGACCACGACACCTGAACCAGTAGAGGAAGTTCCAATAAAAGCTTACAAGCCTCATGTTCCATATCCTCAACGATTACGAAAAGCAAGAATGAGGGAGCATTACGGTAAATTTTGTGACATGATCAAATCTGTTAATATTAACGTTCCTCTTGTAGATTTGATTGCAGGTATGCCAAATTACGCTAAATTCATCAAGGAATTGGTCACAAACAAAGGAAAGCCATCGGAGGAGCAAGCCGCATTCCTAAACACAGAATGTTCAGCCTTGGTGAAAAACACGATACCACCCAAGCTGGATGATCCAGGGAGCTTTCTGATTCAGTGCAACTTCAGTAATACCTACAGTTGCAGCGCTTTAGCAGACTTAGGAGCTAGCATAAACCTGATGCCGTATTCACTTTATGCTAAACTCGCCATTGGAGTGTTAAAACCAACCAGGATGAGCATTCGACTAGCAGACAGATCATTTCAGTACCCATTAGGAATTGCTGAGAACATGCTAGTGAACGTGGGAAAATTCACCTTTCCGGTTGATTTCGTGATTTTAGAGATGGATGAGGACGTCTCCGTTCCACTAATCCTTGGACGACCATTCCTAAACACTGCTGACGCAATTATTCGGGTTAAAAATGGGCAAATCTCATTAGGGGTTGGGGATGAAAGAATTGTCTTTAATTTAGATAGAGCTATGACTCATTCCTATTCTACTGATGAAACCTGTTTTCGGATTGATGTGTTTGATGAATTAGATTGGCAGGAAATTCTCGAGATAGAAACTAGCTTGGAGGAGGAGTTGAAAGACGAGAAGATCGAGGAAGTGGAGGTTGAAGTTAAGGAAGAACTGAAGTTGGACCAAAGCATGAGGATCAAATCCTCAATCGAGTCACCACCAACCGACTTGGAGCTAAAACAATTACCGGTACATTTAGAATATGCTTTTCTTGAAGGTACTAATTTATTACCGGTTGTTATTTCGTCATCACTTTCGGGTGACGAAAAAGCTCGATTATTGACAGTCCTTAAGGGTCATAAAAAGGCCTTTGCTTGGCGCATATCTGACATACCCGGAATTAGCCCCGATTTTTGCAAACATAAAATAAACTTTAATGATAATGTAAAACCCGTTGTTCAAAGACAACGGCGGCTAAATCCGAATATGACAGATGTCGTTAAAAAGGAAATTGTGAAGTTGTTGGATGCAGGTATTATCTACCCTATTTCAGATAGCCCATGGGTTAGCCCCATTCACTGTGTGCCGAAAAAGGGAGGTACGACCGTGGTGATGAACGAGAAGAACGAGCTCGTGCCAACAAGGACAGTTACCGGATGGAGAGTTTGCATTGACTACCGCAAGCTGAACGAGGCCACCAGGAAGGACCATTTTCCACTACCGTTCATGGACCAAATGATCGAGAGACTAGCAGGAAATGAGTTCTACTGCTTCTTGGATGGATTCTCAGGATACTTTCAGATCCCCATCGATCCCGAAGATCAAGAAAAGACCACATTCACATGCCCGTTCGGAACTTACGCATATTGGAGAATGCCATTTGGCCTATGCAACGCACCCGCCACTTTTCAGCGGTGTATGCTAGCCATTTTTCAGGATATGGTGGAGAAGACAATGGAAGTGTTTATGGACGATTTTTCAGTTTTCGGAGATTCTTTCGACAACTGTTTGAAGAATTTAGATCAGATGTTGGGAAGATGCGAGGAAGCACACTTGGTCCTCAACTGGGAGAAATGCCACTTCATGGTTCGAGAGGGAATCGTATTGGGACACAAGATCTCAAAAGCTGGGATAGAGGTAGACAAAGCGAAGATCGAGGTCATTGCCAAACTACCACCACCGACAAACGAGAAAGCAATTCGGAGTTTTTTGGGACATGCAGGATTCTACCGAAGATTTATCAAGGATTTCTCCAAGATCACTCGTCCTATGACGAAACTCTTAGAGAAGGAGGTAGCTTTCAACTTTTCGGAGGACTGTTTACAAGCTTTCGAGATACTCAAGGACCGGATCACCAATACACCTATTTTGGTAGCACCGGATTGGTCTCAACCTTTCGAGCTAATGTGTGACGCCAGTAACTTCGCAGTAGGAGCTGTTTTGGGGCAACGGATCGATAAACATTTTCGACCTATCTACTTCGCCAGTAAAACACTGAACGAAGCCCAACAGAATTATACCACTACGGAAAAGGAACTTTTGGCTGTTGTTTTTGCCTTTGATAAATTCCGCTCATATTTAGTGATGAGCAAGACAATTGTTTTCACGGATCACTCTGCGTTAAAATTCTTATTTGCTAAATTAGATGCTAAACCAAGACTAATTCGTTGGATGCAGGAATTTGACATCGAAATCAAGGACAAGAAAGGGGCTGAAAATGTCGCTGCGGACCACTTGAGCCGATTGGAGAACCCAAGTTTGGGGGAGTTGAAGGAAGAGGACATAGATGACGCTTTTCCGGGGAAATGCTGGCCTATATCAGTAACACGGACAGCTACATCCCATGGTTCGCGGACATTGCGAACTATATAGTAGGAAAAGTCATCAACAAAGACCTAACCTATCAACAGAGGAAGAAACTTATTTCGGATTCAAAGTACTACTACTGGGACTCGCCATACTTGTTCCGTAGATGTGCTGATGGAATGGTGCGCAGATGTGTACACGGAGAGGAAACTCGCAAAATTTTGAACGAATGCCATCATGGACCCACCGGAGGACATTACGGACCAACGGTAACTGGGAAAAAGGTCTATGATGCAGGATTCTATTGGCCAACAATTTTCAAGGAGGCCTATACTCTCGTAAACACTTGTGACGCATGCCAACGCCAAGGGAATATCACGAAGCTGGACGAAATGCCACAGCAAGGGATCCAAGTTTGTGAAGTTTTCGATATATGGGGAATCGACTTTATGGGCCCTTTCAAACCCTCAAATAGAAATATTTACATTCTAGTTGCCGTAGATTATGTTTCTAAATGGGTTGAAGCTAAAGCATTACCGACTAACAACGCTAACGTGGTTGTTGATTTTCTTAAAGTTTATTTTGCAGGTTTGGAGTGCCAAAGGCATTAATCAGTGATCGAGGAAGCCACTTCGCCAACGCTCAGCTTGCAAAAGCTTTGAAAAGATATGGAGTAAATCACCGATTTGCAACTTCGTATCATCCTCAAACTAGCGGGCAGGTGGAAAATACAAACCGTGCAATCAAGAGAATTTTGGAAAAAAACGGTCAACAATAATCCCAATATATGGTCAAGGAAGCTGGAGGACGCATTGTGGGCATTCAGGACGGCATATAAGACACCAATTGGAACCACCCCGTATCGACTACTCTACGGGAAAACATGTCATCTTCCGGTGGAAATTGAGCATAAGGCGTACTGGGCATTGAAGCTCTGCGACATTGACATTGATCTAGCAAAAGATTTGCGGTTCTTACAACTTCACGAGATGGATGAATTACGGTTACAGGCTTACGAAAGTTCCTGCCTTTACAAGGAAAGAACTAAGGAATTCCACGACCGCAAAATTCGTCGTAAAGAATTCAAGGAGGGCGATAAAGTACTTTTATTTCAATCAAAGTACAAATTCAAGGCTCCTAAATTACGCTCGAAGTGGACAGGACCGTACACCATCAAACAGGCTTATGCTTCCGGATATGTCGAGTTGTGGAAAGAAGGCGGACAACCATTCATCGTTTCTGGGCAACGAGTCAAATTATATCACGAGGAAGATAATGAAACGGGCTGATGATTGAGGATGGATTCTATTCCATCAACGCCTAATAAAGAGGCATCGCGAGTCAAGCTAACGACTCGATCGAAAAAATTAGCGCTTCTCTGGAGGCAACCCGAGTTTGTTTCTTTCCTTTTCTTAGTTTTATTTTTATTCTTTTTATTTTGTTTAGAACTCTTTAACGTTTTTCTTTTGCAGTTTATTTAGTTAGGTACCATCCAGCACCACCACAGGAGGATCAGCCAGACAGTGACGATGAGTGATTTGTATTCTCTTTATGTATTGTGATGTTATGAACTTATTATGTACCTTATACTATTTCTTATTAGAAGAAATAGTAAGACTATTTTATATTCGTCGTAACTTGTACTCTTATTATTTTTCTTTTTATTATTTTTCTAACATGTGTGGTTGATTTTTTTAGTTTTTTTCTAAGACTGGCAGTAAGTTCAGCACCCGCTCATAAGCCTGGCATTCAGTTCAGCACACCGCATTCCACCGCCATATTACCACTTTACACCAACGGGTTCTATTCTTTCTATCTTTCTTTATTTTTGTATTATTTTTATTTTTATTTTTAGGATAGTTTTTTTGTAAATTTTCCCTTATTTTTGAGTCGTAACACTACTACAAACAGGGCTATTAATGACGCGCAATGCGCGTCAAGAAGAGGGCTTATGACGCGCAAATGCGCGTCAAGGATGGACCAGTCATAAATAATTTATGACGCGCATTGAGGTGTCACAGCTGAATGACCCGCGCTTATGTCCCTCGTTATATGACATTCTTTTTTTACCTTCGTTTTAAGACCCGCGTTATATGACTCTCCTTTTTGACATTCGTAATAGCGCGTCATAATTTTTATATATATAAAAAAAAAAATTTGATTCCGGCGACCACCATCCGGCCAGCCACCATTTTCTAAAACTTTTCTCCACATTCTTATGTAACTCAATCACCAAAGCTTTTCATTACATCACACTTGTTCAGCAAAACTTTTCATTACCAATACATTAAAATCACATACATTAAGGCATTGTTTTACATTGTGAAAGTATTAGAAGACCTGATGACATATGAATCTTATAAAAACTAAGGCTGCCATGGCTTCATTCCAGCAGACTTGAGCAAAACTCGATCTCTAACCGGTTGTTCCCACACGTTTGTTCCCACATGTTTTGCTCCCACATGTGCCCGAACTCCATGTTTAACTACTTCCTTGATAAACTTCAACGTGAAAATTAGAACTCTCAAGAATGGAACAAAATCTTATAAACATTATATATATATATATATATATATATATATATATATATATATATATATATATATATATATATATATATATATATATATATATATATATATATATATATATGTATATATATATATATATATATATATATATATATATATATATATATATATATATATATATATATATATATTTGCAGATGAAAAGTATAAAAATGAGACGGACTGGAGATACAACGCACCTTGGTAATTTGCCAGTGAACTTTTCAAAAACACGCTCCACCTCCTCTCGTACCTAACAATTTGAAAAATGTAAGCATTTACCGAATAAAAAGCACCTTTTATGATAAACGAATGACAATTCTCACATAAGACATCAAGGAATACTAGTTAAAACATATGTACCAAAATATAAGAAAAGAAGAGGTTATAGTACCTACTGATCGAAAGCACCGCAAGACTAGATCTTCGACTATCCATTCCGAAACAGATGTACATAGAAACCTCAGTACCGGGACGATTTCACCACAATAGCAGAGATTATATATAAAGGACGATATATATATATATATAGATACTATTTAGAACATGCATATATACAAACTTACAATGCATCCAAAGTTGTAAATGTGCAAATTACAAGAACAAACTTACATTAGTAATTTTAAATTTAATTTATCAGCTAGGCAGATATTGTTGTTAGTTTGTTACAGAGAGTTTTTTAAATTATCTTCTAACGATGTCAAATATATTTAATTTTTGTTACACTTGAAGAAAAATTCCATGTATCATATATGTATGTATAGTAACATGGATGAATATAATACCAAGAACCATCCTGGTTGCTAATTTGTTATCAAGTATCTTTTGTAATAAACAAATTTCAATTGATAACGTGCTACCAATAATCTAAATTTCCATTAAGGAAAAATTTTGGAAGGTAATTATTGGTATAACTCTTCATACATCTGTCTTTAATGATGCTAGAATATACAAACTTTTAGTAGTATTCGACATCAAATGTCACTAGTAGTATGATACTGGCAGGGGCAGATCAATGCCCCCAACAACTTTGGACCATTTAGTGTAAAAACTATAACTTTAATGACCTGTTCGGGGCAATAAACAAAGTAGAAAATTACTTAGCGTCAGGTCAGGTTCGGGGCATGCGGGATAGTAGTGCAAAGCAAGGGTTTTACCCTTCTCGCATTCCAACTGTTTTAGGTGCCCGGGTTCTAGCCCAAGAGCTTCTGACAGTAGTCAACAGTAGCATCTCTGCAAATCAGAATATTACACATTAATTTGATAGCAACTCATACTCACTACACACGCTACTAGTTATTCAGTTGCATTCACGGGTCAGGCATGTTATAGGTATCAAATAAGAGCAGGTCAGTGTTAAAATAGGTACTCGAAAGAGGTAGAGACTCAATAACTTTGAGGAACAGACTCTATAACTTCCTAAAAAACTTAAATTGTAACTAAGCAAAACAGGAGAACAACAGATAAGAACATCGATAATTAACAAAAACCAAGCATGTACCTCGGGATCATGACCTTTCGCAGCAACAAACAAGCCACCAACACGAACAAGAGGAAGACACTACTCAGCTAGTTTGCAAAAAACAAAAAGAAAGGTCAAACAGAGGTACACGTACCAAATCATTGTAAACTCCATGTTAAGTGGAATGTAACATCAAACATTTCTGCAACAGCTTGTGCCACTGTAACATCAAACATTTCTGCAACAGCTTGTACCTAAAATCCTCATTTATATATATATATATAATGTTTATAAGATTTTGTTCCATTCTTGAGAGTGTTCCTTGAGCTAAATTTTACAGCATTTTATAACCTTGTTCTATACAGTTAACTACTTTTAACCCAATAACCAGAAAAATTAGAACCATAGTCACTTTTACAAAAACTCTCAAGTTAATAGTAATTACGATATTCATAACAAGTATTAAACGCACATCAAAACCCCTGCCCCCTTAGAATATAAACCTGTTTCATGTTTAAATTCTAACTAAGTAAAAGTTGAGCAGTATAAAAGCAAGCAGGGGAGGATCAGAAGACTAAGAAGGGATGTAATCTATAATACAGGTATTGATATGCGTATATTATATGCATCTCATTGCAAATGAGAAGAACAACCCTGGTTTGTTTGTAAATACTACTAAGTAATTTAGTTTAATACAATATATCAAAAACGAATTATATTTACATAATAATAATAAACTAAATTACAGGAATTCCCTAGATTAAGATGTTTAACAACTATTTGTATCTTGTCTTACCTTCCTGATGACCAGCAAAAGCAGAAGCAACCGCGATCTTTCCGTCCTTAGCTTCAACAACTACGGCAACATGCGTCTGACCGGCGGAAGCAGAGACGACGGCGGCGTACGGCTGGCCGGTGGAAGCAGAGGCAACATCGATGTGCGCTTAGGGTTTGTGATAGGAAAGAAGGTGTGTAGAGAGTCATAAAAGAAAGATATAGACATAACCTGTGAGAAAATTAATGTGAGAGATTGAGGATCGATGAAGCAGGTGTGTGTTTTTGGTGTGTGAAATTTTGGGGGGAGAAGAAAATGAAGAAGAAGGAGATTTTTTTGTTAATAAGCTTTAGATCTGAGAAAGAGGGAGAAATCAAAACCAAGTTTAAGTTTGGGAAATTTTAGATCTGAGAAAGAGGGGGAAGTTGACCGCCAAAACAAAAAAAAAAACATACATGACTCCTATTTAGGACGAAGAAAAACAAACGTCATCTCGAAATCTAAATTTTAACTGATTATGACCCATACGTTATGACACATCTGAAAACGCGTCATCCCTTTACCCAATATGACTGTTGTTTTATGACTCTTGACTTTGCGCGTCATCTTTTGGCGTGAGTCATAAAAAGCGGGTCAAGGATAGCCCTGTTTCTAGTAGTGTAAACACATTAGGGACAATGTGTTACTTAAGTTTGGGGGGTCATCGGGAAATTTTACCTTTTATTTTTCGACCCTTAGCTTAGTTTCCATCGTGTTGAAATGTGTTGTTGTTGTACATGTTTGAGTCAGAAAAAAAAAAACAGAAAATCCAAAAAAATTGAAAAATTGAAAAAACCAAAAAAATATATAACGTGTCTAGTCGGTAAATACCTTAAACTGTAAGCATAACCAAACGCACTTTTACCCCACTCAGAAAAATAGTGAGATTTTTGATCCTTTGAAAGCATTCATTTTTAATGCTACTTTTTCGTTTCTTTGAGTGTGCCGATGGTTGATGACTTTAGAACTTGACATTGTTATACATTTCGAGACCACATATGAGCAATTACATTAGGGTAACTTAGTGTGATTTTGGTACAACTTAGGGGCAAATTAGGATTAACCCATTTGATTAGCCTTTTCGTTTCTTTTTTATATTTTTTATATATTTTCCGTCTAACCCTTGTAACACTTATTTTTAGTGTTAGAAACTCTAGTAAACCAATTTGCGCCTAAACCGTTTCGTTTCTCAACACTACTATATTACTTTGTACACTCGCCTTAATTTCGTTTCTTTTTAGATTAGTTCCGAACTAAGTTATATGATTGTTATTATATTTGAAGTTAAGTTGAAGTTTATTAAGGCATAAAAGAAAAGTCGATTATTATTGCCTTGTATTATCCTGTATTTGGAGAAATAGTAGAAAAAAAAATATATATGTATTTGAAGAAATAGTTGATTACTAGCCTTTTGAGCATGTGAACTTACTACGAGAAAAGATTATTTTGTAAGGCATGTACTAGGCTGAAAGAAAAAAAAAAAAAAAAAGAGAAAAAAAAGTGAAAAAGAAAAAAAATCGGAAAAACAGAAAAAAAAATTTAGTTGTAGATTTTAAGCGAAGTACTGTATTATGAGTCATGTATTATTTTACGATACATGTATATTTGGAGGAAAAGAAGAAAGAAAAAAAGTATAAGTTGAAGAAATTAAGCAATCCCGTACGTTAGAGATTTTATTTAGTTCGGACTTAATCTAAGTTTGTATTATTTTATTTAACCCGTTTACACTCCAGTATATATTTATTCACATGCCTTTACCTGTATATTACAACCCGAATAAAAGTCCCCGTTTAGTTGTACCTAGACTCTAGTGGTGGAGATTTGATACTTTATCAAGCCTATGATAGAATATTCACCATGACTGAGCAATTGAGCGATTCTACAGAATACGTTACACACCCTTTTAGACTAGTTTGAGAGTTTGTGTGATTTTACTTCCAATAAAAATCGTGAGGAGTTTGGTTATGTTTATTTTTGGCTTTGATAACTAATTTGAAAACAGTTTTTGCTTGAGGGCAAGCAAAAAGGCAAGTTTGGGGGGATTTGATATCGCATATTTATATAGATATTTCTATGCGATATTGTGTCGGTTTTCATAGTAAACATGATGGATAGGATAGGTTTTTACATTTAATCGTGTGGAAAAGTGTTTTTATCTATTTTACAGGTTTACATGATCGGAAAGTGGAAAGGAGTGAAGAAATGAGCTTAAATGACGAGATTACGGAGAAGCTAAGGAGGTGCTGCGCACCTGGGGTGTGGGTGCTGCGCACCTAGAGAAATTTGAGTTGGTTTTGGACACGGGAAATGCCCGGTGCTGCGCACCTATGCAAGTGGTGCTGCGCACCTGTCTGGATAATTACAAGTAATTGTAGTTTGAGTCGAATACGATTTCCACCTTGATTTTGCCTATAAATACAACATCAAAATCGTCCAGAAAATCATTCAGTATTATTCATACGTTTCTGGAGCTGTCATTAAGTTTGGAAGCAAGTTTTCAAGGCAAGGAAGATCATAATTTCGGCAATCGGCGATCACGACACTTTCGGCGATTTATCCGTTTGTTCTTTTCTTTGTTTTTATCATTATTCCAGCATGATTTCTAACACTTTTATTGCTTTTTCAGACCACGTTATGAGTAGCTAAACACTCTTTACGCTTGTTTGATTAACGGATCCTGTTTGATGTTATTTTAACGTTTTCGATTGTTTTATGTTTTTGTGTTTAACCGTCGATCCTTATTTACTTAGATTTTAATATGTTATCATAGTTGTTTATATTTAATTTGTTTGATCAACATTCTAGGTATTCGGAAGGAATCTAGATAGGTTAGATAAATTTTATGAAATAATCGGTCGGTCTATAATCGATTTAAAATTATTAAGATTCGGAAGGACTTAGTAATAACAACTTAGGTAATTAAATTTAAGTGAGTAGGTCTAAGTATTAAGATTCGGAAGGACTTGATAATTAGAGGAGTTATTCGGAAGGAAACTCTATAAGGTTAAATCACTAAAAACAGGCTTGATACTTATTGCTTAATTATTAATATTTATTAACTGTATTCGGAAGGAACGGTGTAAGTAGCAATAATTAAAGTTAGTAAAAGATTCGGAAGGACTTTTAGTATATATTAGAAGTTGAAACAACAATCGATCTCGTAAAATTAACGGAAAATAGGTGAAGTGTCAAACAAGTGTAATCTCTCTTTATTTGATTTAAACCATAAATCTTTCGCTCGATTTTAATTAAGCACTTTTTACTCAATTACTTGCAATTTTAGTTACGATAAAAACCCCCCCAAATACTCTTAGTATTATTTATTCGAATATAAAAACAAATTAGTCCCTGCGAACGAACCTTACTTACCTTTAAACTATATTATATACGGATAGGTCCACTGCCTAGAAGTGTGTAATTACGTGAAAAATGTAGGTTTAAAATAAGACTAGATTTTACACATCACAAATCCTTCACTGTCTATCTTTCTTTTATTTATCCTTTGCTCACTTTATCCAACTCTATGAATACACACTCCACTGCCATCATTCCTTCTATATCATCAGGATTCATCTTTTCTAAAGGAAGCTTTGACAGTGCAATGATGTCATCATTTGTAAGATCCCTTATATCTCCCATATCATAAAATCTTTGCTCCTCTCCATCTTCCCTATCCAATACCCATTCACCTGTTGAGTAATCAACCCACCATCTCAAGATCTTTGCTCTTTGATTAATTACTTTGACCCTCTTCAGTGGTGCTACATGCATGGTCATTCTTTTCCTTTTAGCTATAAACTTCTTACCAAAATTAACAAAGCCTGTTCTAGAGCATTCTTTGATGAACTTCTCATATTCATAACCATGTGCATAGCCACCATGATTGATCATCTTCAATTTGATCAGCTGCCTTCCATCCTCCTCTGAAATCTCTCTGAGTTGCTCTACTGTCTTGTAAGACTTGGTCATTGTACCACTTAAACTCTTCCTTTTGATCACTATAGCACCAGTGTATTGGTCAAATTTCCAGCCTACAATAGGTGGGAGGATACCCTTCTTCAAGTTCAACATCTCTTCTCTTTCTGGTCTCAATTTTTCTTGTGATATATCTTTAATTCCGGAGTCAGAACTACTACCTTCTCCTTGAGCTTGAGAACCAACATCAACAGGGAAACCTTATTTATCTAGATCCCCTCCATCATTTGCATTTGTCTCTAACCACTTAGAGATTTCTTCTATCATTGCATTAGCAGCATGATCCTTCAGGTAGTAATCTTCAGGTAAAAAAGATGATTGAGATTGAGAAGCTTGAAGAGGTGCAGTTTCTTTGTTTTGAACAAATGGTTGATCTTGGACAGGAACTGTTGGTTGAGAAGATTGAAATGGTGTTTGTTCTTGCTGATGAGAAGATCCGGGAAACCAAGGCACTTTCTCCATGTACTGAGCAAATTCATCTTGCTTTACTTTAATCTTAGAATGAACATCATGAAGTTGTTTCTACACCATGGTCTTCAATGTCATTCTATCAGTTTGTACAGATTGAGCAGCTTCATTTGTAGAAGAATCTTCAGCATTTGGTATCTTAGTAGCTTTCTCCATATATCTTTTAAGCAACACTTCCTGAACCATCTTTCCTTTCCTCTCTTTCAAATTTCTTACCATCATCTTGGTTTGAATGTTCATCCAATTCCTCTCAAGGGTTTCCAACTTCATTTTCCCTACTGATCTTGAATTCATGTTCCCAAATGTCACAAGGTAGCTCTTCAAATGAGTTTTGTATTGTTTTTCAGGAAGTTTCTGCTTGAAATCCAACATTTTCTTCTTCAGACCAACAACTTTTGAAGGAACTACTTTAGATGATTTGAATGAAATACTTTTCACCGTTCCTCCATATTTAACAGTCTTGCACTAGCGACTGTTTCATCTTCGGTAATCTTTACCAATTCATCTACAACATCTTTTTCAAATTCAACATTCTTTTCTACTTCAGCCTCCTTTTCAATTTCAGACTCCTTTTCAACTTCAACCTCCTTTTCTACTGTGATTTCTTCCTCCTCTTACTTTATTTCAATTTCTACATTAACATCATCTTCTGCATCACTATCAATCTCAATGATAACTCTTTAAATCCTTTCACCTCCCAGCTCTTCATTCCACACATCTTCGATGTTTTTAAAACTTGGCTCTCTTTCTTTGATGTGAATACAAAATAAAATGTCAGCAGTCTCGTCAAATAAACCTTCAAATAATCCCTCAGAATGCTTATCAAACGTTTATTTATCAACCCATTCTCCATGTTAGTCCACCACTCTAAATATTATTTCTTTATCTTTAACTTGGTCAATTTCATCATCCGAACCTTTTTCCAATTCATCCGAACTTAATTTTTCATCATCCGAATTTTCTTTCTCTTTCTCCGAAATCTTTTCATCACACGATATTTTCTCAACTACCTCCGAATTATTTTCAATACCTGAACTTTTCTCAGCTTCAGAATTCTTTTCACTTTCAACAAAACTAACATCTTTCTCCCTATATTTTTCTTCTTCTTCTACCACCTTCTCCTTTCCTTTCCTACTAACCACTTCTGATTCCACAACTTCAGCAATCTTTCCAATGATAGAGGAATCAATGCTCACACTTTCATTAATACTAGCACTCTCACTCCCCCTTATTTCAGAATCACTCCTAACAAGTATTTCAGTCTCTCGTTCTACATTCAATCCTTCAACATCTATATCCATCCTTTCCACATCATCCATATCAATATCTATATCTCCCCCTGTTTTGGATGCATCATCCATAAGGCTTGAAACTCTGTTTTTGGATCTCAATCCCTCCATAATTACTCCATTCACTGCTTGTTTCCACCGTAGTTGATCGATCAATGAGGCTTGCTTTAACCAACAACTCTAATTCCTCTGTTTTTTGAGTAAGTTGTAAAATCTTTTTCAAACTTCCACCTTGACCCTTTGTTCTTGATGTATAAACTTGATTAAGGGAAGGAACAATGTGAGAAACTGGTTGAGAAATTTCAATAGAAGGAACAGATGATGAAGTAGTTTGTTGTTGAACCGGTGATCTTGGTGGAGGAGAAGGAATTGGAATAAATGGAGACTAGGGTTGTTCAATATTTGGTTGGTCTTGTTCTGCCTGAATAAGATTAACTTGTTGTTTTTGCTGAACCTCCTCTTGTTGAACTTGTTGTTGCATAACATTACCCATCACTTCACCCTGTAGCTCTATGAATTCATTTATGGCAACTCTAGCTTGTTCAATCATGTGTGGGAAGAAGGGTGTGAACTGCCTAAAAAACACAACTATTGCCTTTGAGAATGACTTCTTCATGTTATTCATAATTTTCCAGTTCATATTTTCATCCTTCAGAACTGGTCCCTCAAGCATCAATCCTTGAACCTCAAAATGAAGAATAATCTGAAGAAATCTTGGATATAAAAAAAATATGGTTGCATTCCCTTCAGTCATCCTTTGCATGTTATCCATAATATAGCTAGAAAAAATAAATCTTCCTTGAGTGATGAGACACACAAATGTAGATGCTAATGTTTGGTTTAACTCATCAAACCCTCCAGAACGTCCTAATATGCAACACACCAAAATCTGGATTAAATATCTCCAATTGTAAGACACTCTAGCCTTCTTCACCATGCTTTCAGGAAAATCTCCCTCATATCAAATATGTCTACACACTGTCTTGATCTCATCCATACTTAACTTTTCAACTCCTCCAGCATCATCTAGCCTTAATACCCTCCTTATTACATCTTCAGGTACAATCACATATTCCCTTTGTACAACTCACGTTATTGTTCTTACTCCTTCAATTACCTCAAACCGTGCATTTCCCCAAAATTCTTGTAATAGATCATTGTAAAGGACTAGCTTTTAGAAATAGCTTCTCTTAGATTCGAATTGATTAGAAACCCAAATATCAACTTCCAATCATCATTTACTTCAGAATGGTGCATGTTTAAGAAATCTATAACATTATGCTTTGGTTTATAATTTAGAGCCATCTGTAACAACAAAATATGGTTAGAAATTATATACAATTATGAAAAACACATGAATAAATTCATAAAAACAAAATTATACCTTAAAAGACAAAGAAATTAGGTAAAACGAGTAATAAAAACAGAGAATCAAGCAAAAACACTCTAAAAGGCTCTAGAAATCGATGAGGCGGTGCTAAAACTTAAACGCTCATGAATAAACAATAAATAAACTGTATTGAGATTAGAGATTTAGAACCAACTTAGAGAACTGCAATTTGGATTAAAAAAGATTATTTAAATTTAAACTAATTAAATAATGATTTAGAGAAAATAATATATTTAAATTCCCACCAAAAGTATCCCGAAATAAAAATAGAACCTCCGAAATAAAATTTAATATTGATAATTTGAACCAAATTAAAAATATGAAAATCCGAAATGATCCCGAACTAAAAAATAATACTCCTAATTAAAAAATAAAGTCAACAAAGTCAAACACCCCGAATTGTAAAAACTAACCCCGAATTAGAATAAAGTCAATAAAGTCAACAACTTTCCTATAAATTAATTATATATATTATCCGAATTTAAAGATTAATTCAAAATTAACTCTTTAAAGCTGTCTGGGTTAAAAAATTTAACCCAAAACTTATTAAATTCAAATCATCAGTCAATCTTGAAATAGTTTATAAAGCAAAATTTCAATTTCAAAATCAAAAACAAAAACTTATATTCCAGAATTTTATAAATTAGTTCATAAGAGCAAATTTTTAAAAGAAATGAAATGTGTCATAAGATGCAGAAACCTATATTTTTATTAGAGTTCATCCTGTGTCAAAAATTTATTCACTGCAGGTTTTAATAGTTTAAAAAGGACATAATAAACAATCAAAGTTTTCAATTCTTGTCAAGTAGAAATAAATTAAACAAATATTTTACTTAAATATGGCATTTATATCATATTTACTTAAAAATATAGTAGTTTTTGTGACATATATTACTCAAATTATTTTGACTGAACACATGACTAATCTTCAACCTTTATTGAGAGTCCACAGAATATGATTTCTCAACCTTATAAACTGCTTCTTCTCTCAAGATATTTTTGATTAAATACATGATTTTTATGTTCAAATTTGACTTAGTACAATTGTTCAACTCCTTCCCCTGTCTTTGCCGTTTATCAAGTAAACATTAAGGATCTTAGAGGACAATAGACTAGTTTATTAAAATTTTGCACTTATTCACCTGTGTTTGCCGTTTATCAAGTTAGCATCAAGGATCTCAAAATCAATAAATTATTAATAAGTCACTTTTAAAACTTAATAGTTTTAGAATAAATAGATTTATATGCTCATATTTACTGAAAATATGACATTCTTTTGCTTTTCTACTTGACAATCATTGAACTCCCATTTGAAAGTTATTAATTTCAGTGATCTTATGCAATGAATAAAACACAGGTTGTTAAAGTTTTCAAAATACATAAATATGTGCATTTGCGAAAACATTTGGTTTCATGATATTCTTTAAGTATTGAACTATGATAAATTATTCTGGAATTTAAGTTTATGTTTCATTTCTTAGAAATTTTGTTTTGTGAAACATTTTAAAATTTTATACTGTTTTTTATTTTTCTATTTTCTGAAACAAATTCAAAACCTTGCAAATAGAATAGAAATAAAATTTTTTTGAGTTTAATCTTTACAAACTGAAATTGACATATTTTTGGATTTTATCTATACAAACTGAAATGACATATTTTTGAAGTTTTTCACTCTCAGAATTAAATTTTTTTTTATCCGAATTAAAAAATAAAGAAAAACTACCCGAATTTTAAAAATACTAAAAAGACTACCCAAATTAACAAAATGACACAACCCGAAATAAAATAGACAACCCGAAAAAAAATTATTGACTACCCGAATTAACAAATAACTCAACCAGAATTAAAAATATTTTTTTATTTTTCCATTTTTTCCCCCTCTTTTTATATTTTGAAATAAAAGAAAAACAAATTCAAAAAGATATGTACAAAAATATTTTTTTGAAGAAAAAAAAAAAAGAAAAAAAAGGGAAGAAACACTTAATCTAGATTTATTAGACCAATAGTCTGAACAAGAAAATTGAATCTTGTTACATAAAATGCCTTTGTGAAAAGGTCTGCTAGTTGGAGGTCTGTATGAATCTTACCTAAGTGAATCAAATGTTTTTCAAAGCAGTCTCTAATAAAGTGATGTCTAATCTCAATATGCTTAGTTTTAGAATGTTGGATTGGGTTCTTAGTAATAAACATGGCAGCTATGTTTTCTATGTGTAAAGGTGTGTTCATGAAATTAAGGCCATAGTCTAGCATCTGGTTTTTAATCCATAAAACTTGAGATGTACAAGAACCAGCAGCAATATATTCAGCTTCAGCAGAAGATGGAGAAAAAAAAGTCTGCTTTTTGCATTGCCATGATACTAGCCTATTTCCTAAGAACTGGCAACCTCTTGTGGTAGATTTTCTATTTAAGTTGCAGCCACCATAGACACTATCAGTATAGGCATAAAAGTCAAAAGTAGAATTCTTAGGATACCAAAGGCCTGATGAAGGGTGTCCCTTAAGATATCTAAAGATCCTCTTAACATCAATTAAATGTGAAACCTTAGGAGCAGCCTGAAACCTAGCACACAGACACACTCCAAACATAATATCTGGTCTACTTGCAGTAAGATACATCAAGGAACCTATCATAGACCTATATAAATGTTGGTCAACACTTTCACCATCTAAATCTGGTTATAACTTGGCCATAGTGTCAACTAGAGTGGAAGCAGATTTACAATCAGAATACCCAAATTTGGCTAATATATCTTTGACATACTTTTCCTGATTGATAAATTGCCATGTTCTAATTGCTGAACTTGAAGTCCTAAGAAAAAGGACATATCACCCATTGAGCTCATTTGAAACTTAGATTTCATCACAGACTCAAAGTCCTTACATAACTCGTCACAAGTTGAACCAAAAATGATGTCATCTACATAGATTTGAACAAATATTGAATCATGGCCAACTGTTTTGATAAATAAAGTCTTATCTATAGTTCCTTCTAAATAACCATTATCAACCAAATACTTGGACAGTGTCTCATACCAAGCTCTAGGAGCTTGATGTAATCCATACAAAGCCTTGTCCAGTTTGACCACATGATCAGGGAATTGAGGATCCAAAAAACTAGGAATTGCTGGCTAACATAAACTGTTTCTTCAAGAACTCCATACATAAATGCTGATTTTACATCCATTTGATATACCTTGAAGTTCTTAAAAGCAGCAAATGCAAGAAATAATCTTATTGCCTCTATCCTAGCAACCGGAGCAAAAACATCATCATAATCAATACCCTCTTCCTGAGTATATCCTTTTACAACTAGTCTTGCCTTATTCCTCACTATAATTCCCCTATCATCTCTCTTAACCTTAAAAATCCATTTAACCCCAAACACATTCACACCTACAGGTCTTTCTACCAATGTACCTACCTCTTGAACCTTAAACTATAACAGCTCCTCTTGCATAGCTTCTACCCAACTATTTATGGTCAAAGCAATGTCAACATTCTTAGGTTCTAGCTGAGATAAAAAGCAAGAAAACAAGCACAAATTGGCTAACCCAGAGCTACTTCTATTTTTGACCCCATCATACAAATTTCCTATAATATTACTTAGAGGATGAGTCTCGTGAACTTTTAAAAATGAATTAATTTCCTCAGTAATATTAGTAGAAAGATTTGTTTGATTAGGGACAAAATCATCCAAAAGTAAAGATTCAGAAATTGCTTCACTGGTGTGTTATGGCTTGGTTCAGTAGGTTGAGTCTGAATTTGTTCACCAGTATGGAATTATGCTTCATCAAGATTATTTTCATTCACAGTTTCTTCACCTGAATTGTTCTGAATATCACCCGAATTTTCTTCCATCTCCATTTGTGCATCCGAAATTTCTTGTGATCCACCCGAATTTTCTTCTACTTGGTCTTAAACACCCGAATTGACTTGTGGATCACCAGAATTAAGCTCATCAATAGCTTGTTCATCTTACATATCTTCAGTAGAATGTTGTGCACCCAAATCATCATGATTTTTTATCAACTTGCAATTCTTGATCTTGTACAATACTGTCTTGATCTTTAGAGATTAGTGGAATGTCTTCTTCTTGAAGAATGTCTGCATCAGTTTGACTCTTTGCAAGATCTTCAGTTATAATAGTTGTATCATCCAATGAATTTATGTGATCTTGATTCAATGTAGAAGGACTTGCACTTGCATTTGCTGGACTTCCTAGTTCAAAATCATCACTATATTCAGCATTTGCTACATTCTTTGTTGAAACCTGCACTTGTATATTCAACACCTAAATTCCTAACATACTGTGTATATTCATTGAATACCATATTAATTGATTCTTCTATGATTCTAGTTCTTCTATTAAAAATTCTATAGGCTTTAGAGACACTAGAATATCCAAGGGAGTAACCATCATCTGTTTTAGAATCAAATTTTCCTAATTGGTCTTTGGTGTTTAAAATAGAACATTGACAGCCAAAAGCTTTAAAAAATCCTACAAAAGGTTTTCTTCCAGAAAATAACTCATAAGAGGTTTTTCCTAAGCTCTTAACTATATGAATTCTGTTGTTGACATAGCACATGGTGTTTATTGCTTCAGCCCATAATGTGATAGGCAATGAAGATGCACTTAACATGGCTCTATCTTCCTCAATTAAAGTTCTCTTTTTTCCTCTCAGCAACTCCATTTTGTTGAGGAGTTCTTGGGGAGCTATATTGTCTAGAAATGCCCTTAAGTGTGCAAAAATCATTCATTGTGACATTTGTAAATTCTGTGCCATTATCACATCTAATATTTTTAACTCTTTTATCACAAAAGTTTTCTATTTGAAATTTTTTTTTTTAATGAGCTCAATTGTTTCACTTTTATGAGCCATGAAAAAGACCCATGAAAATCTTGAATAGTCATCAGTCATAACTAAATAGTAAGATTTCATGCCAAGAATCTTCACACTGACTGGACCAAGTAGATCCATGTGTAGAAGGTGAAGGATTGTATCAAGTGAAGTTTGAGTCTTTAGTTTAAAACTTGATTTATGTTGTTTTCCTTTAAGGCATGAATTACAATGATCAATTAAATGTAAACTCTTTTTAGGTAATCCAGAAACTAGATTATCTGAGACTAGTTTATTTATACACTTAAGATTGACATGAAAAAGTCTTATATCCAATAATTAAGACTCTTTTCAGTAGTTTTAGATATGAAACAACTTGATGATTCAGTTGACTTAGCAGTGTTCATATCTAAGATACACATGTCTTCACATCTTTGTGTTTGCAAAACAATCATATCATTTGGGATAACAAATTCCTTTTTAAGTATGTAAAATGAATCTTTTGAGAAAACAGTATAAAAATCATTATCACATACCTAAGACGCTGAAAGCAGGTTATAGTTTAATTCTTTAACATAATTGACCTGTTCCAGAGTCAAAGATCCATTTGTCACCTTTCCTTGGCCTGTTATCAATCCGCCCATATCTCCACCAAATGAAACATTTCCTCCTCTAAAAACACTGAAATCATGTAGCAGTTTGATATTTCCTGTCATGTGTCTTGAGCACCCACTATCAACTACCCATGTGTTGGCTTCTAAAGAATTAGTGAACTGCCCCTGCACAAATCAAACTCAGTGAGATTTTGGAACCCAAACTTTTCTAAATTTTGAAGACAATCTATCC
Organism: Senecio squalidus; assembly: GCA_910822075.1. NCBI lineage: Eukaryota > Viridiplantae > Streptophyta > Magnoliopsida > Asterales > Asteraceae > Senecio > Senecio squalidus. The sequence goes on along the minus strand of CAJVGC010000590.1, from coordinate 67,147,749 downwards.
TTTGAATTTGTTAAATTTGAAATAATCATGCAATTTTCTTTAAGCAATGCAAATTGAAGAATCTGAATCATATTTGGTATCACCCGAATTGATTTTATCCATATCCGAATTCTTTTTATTCTACCGAATTTTATCCGAATTGATTTTGAAAATATGTTTATCCGAATTGAGTTTCACTACCTCCGAATTAAACACATTTTCACCAGTATTAAATCTTTTTAATTCGGATACAGAGTATTTTAACTTGGGTGATTTTAAATCATTTGGCATTGCATAATCAATTCTACCAAATTTCAGAACATTCACAACTTTTGATTTTGCATTTTTCTCATCCAAGCACTTGTTAAAATCAATCCCACCAAAATTCAATTTTCTAGAATTTAACAAACATTCAGACACATTTTTTGTGTAGACTTTAACCAACACTCTTTTGCTTTATGTTTCTTTTTGCATTTTAAACATCTTGTTTTCCTTTTTGATTTATTCAGTTTAATCTTTTGATGTTTAACATTCTCACTCTTAAGCACATATTCATTAACAGATTCAGGTAAACTAACATTCACACATGCAGACACAATTTCATAATCATTCAACACAACATCATTTAAAACAATTTCTTCTACAAATCCATCATTCATATTCAAATTATGAAATATAAAACATCTCTCATTTTGACAATTGTGAATTGGTTCTACAAATTTTCTTCAATTTCATGTAAATCTAAATTATTACAATCTTTAATCTCTCTCTTCACAATCACCGTCTTTAACTTCTTGACTTTTTAAATTTCTACATGCTACACATTTAAAATTGTTTTTAGACTAATATCAGTAGGAAGAACATTCAAATTATTCACAGATGGACAGGTTTCATGTAGTTCCACATTAGTAGTTAATGAAAATGATTCATCAAAACATTTTTCAACAAGCAAACCACTTCTGAATGATGTAAATTCAGGCTTACTTGAGTAGTTGTCATTGAAAGGAGGAGGTACTACATTGAATCCAATACTTGCCCTCTCCTTATGCACCATTTGATGCTCAATAAATCCACTCAAAGTCTTTGATGAAAGGTTAAATTTCTCAACATGAATTTTGGACTCATTAAATTCATTTGTCACTTTTTAAAATCTTTCAAACAAGTTTTCATGTTGAGTTTCAACCTTCCCAGTTTCCCTTTATATGCATCAACATCATTCATCAAAGTGTCTATTTTATCTTTATAAATCTTTTCTTTGTTTAAAAACTCTCTTTGATGAAACTTTATCAAATCAATCTTTTTAATTAAACTCAAGTTATGCTCTCTTATATATTTAACAGTGTGCAAGCAAGATAAAGTGCAAGTATTTGAAAGTACCTCATCAGAGTTGTCAGAGGAAGATATTTTACTCATCAAAAAAGACACATACTTGTTTTTGTAGTCCTCCTCAACAACCTCATCCCATTCACCAAAGATGATGAGTGCTTTCCCACTTGTACTTGCTTCATCTTTCCTATTCTTCAGCTCATGTCCAGTGATTTGCTTCTGCTTAGTCTGTTGATGGTTTCTTTGATAACCACTGTTTCTTCTTGGAGCCCTGCACTTTCTTGCAAAGTGCCCATAGTCTTCACAATTATATCACTTAACCTTGGACTTATCAAATCCCATCTTCCCACCATTTTATTTTCTAAAATTATTCCTTGCAGTTCTCTTAAAGAATCCGTTAGCCCTTACACTAACCATCGCCATTTTCCATTTAAGGTCTATTTCCTCCAAATCATCTGGATGAAGGTGCTCCAGATCTTCCCTAGCCAACTCAGCTTGATTGAGACTCCCAACTACAAATGATTCATAACTAGCTACAAATGCTTTGTAAAGAGTCTCTCTATCTCCCAATCCAGAGTTCCCAGATAATGCAGATGGTAGATGATTCATTTTGACTTCATAATTCTGACTAGGATAACCATTATAAACAGATGGTGTTGAGTTATAGCCAGTAGACATTTGACTCGGTGGACAACTATTTGCAGAGTGGCAGTTTCCAGAGTTATAACTAGCATATGATTGAGCTTGAGGTAATGATTGGTTGGAATAGTGAGGTGAATTGACTGGAGCTGAAGCTTTCAATGCATTTCCAAATGAGTTTTGGGACTGCTTCTTCTCATCCACCTACATATCAACTTCATAAGATTCTAACAATCCAATTAGCTCAACCGGAGTCATTGCATTAAGATTAGTTGTTCTCTTGATTATCATAGTTTGAAAATCCCACTTCAATGGAAGAGATCCCAACAGCTTTTTCACAATATCACTATCCTTCATCACAACTCCAGCACTCTTCAAATCACTCACCAACATTGTGTACATACTAATCTGCTCAGACAGACTTTCTCCCCTTGTTGTGTTCAAATGCCTCATACAATTTTTTCAGCATGTCCCTCTTACTTTCCCTCGGCTCAATACTTCCCTCATACCTTAACTCCATGGCATCCATAAGATCCTTAGCTGATACACAGTATTTGAAGTTGTTGTAGATTTCTATTGGTAGTGCCCAGATAACTGCTCCTAAGGCCCTAAAATCTCGATCAATGAGCTTGTTTTTAGCCTCTGTATATACCTCTTAGGATCCAGATCTATCATCCTTGTCCCTCATGTATCCTGAACCATTGGTCTATGAGGTCCATGGACAATTGAGGTCCAAATCTGTCTATCGCTGTAGTATACAAAAGCTTATCTCAATTTCCACATCATAAAATCCTGGCCTTGCAGAAACTTAGGAGGCCTACCACCAGATCCTGTTTCATTATCGTAATTCACAGCTGGAACATTTGATGGAATAACAGACATGATGAAACTAGCAATTGATTTTAACTCGGAGAGATGAATACTTAATTCATACTAACTAATTAACCTCAAACTGAATACAAATCACTTAGAATCACTGAAATCTTAAAATATTGCTTTAAACACCAAACCTCAATGCACAAAACACTTAATTCGATCAATCTAATACAAATTTGCAATAACTAAATCTTACCGCCAAAATTCAAAAATTTCTGAACTCACACATCCACGTTGATCTTAGATCTTCTAAATCCTCAAGCTGATTCAAACACTCCGACTGTAGCTGAGCTTAATAAAATTAAATTGATAACCAACCCTGATACCACTTGTGAGGTCTTGTAAATCCTCACAGCTATCAATCAATGTATGACCTCAATTACGACTAGCGGAATTAGAAGTAATTGAATGAACAATTTAGAGATTGTAATCAACGAAGAATGAACAAGTAGATTGAAAATACTTTTGAGCGGGAAATTCAGTTACACTTTACTATTCTCTTTATTAAAGCTTCTAAATTGCATGTTTCTAGCCACTATATATAGGCCTAAACTACCTAACTATTACATTAATGCCATCCTTATGTTTATTAAAAAACATTTCAGATGAAACATAACATTATAGTTCAGTTAGATCAGTTCGGGTGAACTTGAACTGATTCGGAGAATAATTAGTTCACCCGAACTAAATCCTTCCCGAGTTTTACACTTTATTAAACAATTCGGATTAAACTAATTTAAATTATGACTTGGACATTTTGGAAGCTTCACCATCATACTTGTCCGCTCCAACATAGCTTATGGTATCTCAAAGGAAAATACAAGTCATAATCCTCGTGATTGTTTAAACTGATGTTCCTTTTGACCCCGGTGGAATTTATACTACTCTCATTGTTGGTGGTTTGTCTCCACATGGTATTTCGGAATTGAGGAAAATTCCTTTTAAATGAGCAGGAGATGATACGATTTTGAATGATCTAGACATGGTGTTAAAGCTTTTTAGAGAACCATGGTTAGAAGGGTTTGTTTCTTGACTTGGGAGATTTTTTTAGCTCTAAATTGCCATTTGGGACTCACCACGATGCATCAAGACATCACCACGACGAACTAAGACATCACCGTAAAGCATTTGGAAGTTAACAACAACACGAAAGTGGGCTGAAGCTTCACTACGACGCAATGACTTCCACTGCGACGCAGTGAAGGTGTTTACGGTTCAAAGAGGTTCTAGACTGTTCCCGCTGCGGCGCAGTGGTGTTCTACTGAGGCGTAGTAGCTGATGACGGCCAAAAACCGACTTTTTACTTTCCGTTTTTCATTTTTAGGGCTTAGGTTGTTTTCCTATATATAGTAAATATTTTTATTAATGTATTATGTGTAGTTTTCGAATATATTGAAGGTTTTTAACCTCTTTCTTCAAAATTAATGCTTCAATTTGTCTTTGTTTCAAATTAGAAAGCGTTGTCTAAGCTTAATTCGTTAACAACTCAATAGGTCTTGATTGTGTTAACACTTGTTGATTAAATTATAGGTCTACTTCGATCAATACTCTATCTTTTATTTAGGTTTCCGCTACAAATTCGTATCAGAATTGAGGGACACGCAATTCCTAAGAGCTCTTGCAAAACTAGTCAAATGTTTAGGATCATAAAGAACATGACTATGAGGACTTAACAAGGTTAGGAAAAGTGATGTGTGGAGTGTGTTGTCGTTTACATAAACAGCAATTCAGTTCAAGGACATCGAGTCTATTGACAGCTAGGAGACTAAGTACATTTCACAAGGGAAGGTTCAAAGGGTTACATACCTATCCTATGCAATATTCAACCATTAAAGTTTTATCGAAACTTTAGTGTGAATTCGAGCGATCTCTATTCATGTGTGTGGATGGTTGGAAAAATAGTTGACAAAATTGAGTTTTTTTCAACTTTGGACACATTTATTTATATGTATATGTTATAGATATAAAGATTAGTTTGTGGGTTTGTGTTCTCTCTAGTAAGGTCTTCACAACGAAGTAATATGTGTCCAAAATGGAGTTAATGTGCATGAGATATCGTCACTCGAAATGAGGTACTTGGATCATAAATTTGGAACTTGGAAATGAGTTTTGTTTGTCCCACATGAGTGGGGGGACAAATTTTGTGTTGTTTACATGTAAGGAATTTTAGAACATTAACATCTTGCTTAGAGTCTATACACACACACAAGCTCATGTCCTCACATGCAGGCGGGTTCAAATTTCTGGTCCGAATGGGTTATGGGTCGAACTCTTGCGAGCCCGCGCGAATTACGGACACGAATACAATTCCGAAATACTCGGGTTGTGCAGTCTGCTTTTTGCTGAAAATCCGTTTTTCCTTTTTCATTGAAATTATGTAGCAATTTATTTATGGAATTTATTGAAGCTTATTCACCAAACAATACAAATTTGGTTTTTATGTTAATAAAGATCTGCAAATCGTACTGAATTTAGAACATATTTGTAGAGATTTGTTCTTGTTCACCACAACATATTTTTTGTATAAATAAAGTACATCCTTCATTACTTTTACCTACCAGAAATCCAATTTTCCTACACGAAATTCGTCCAACACAGAAGACATACTTTTGATCCGATTTAATTTCAGGATAATTTATCAAGTCCGGCAGTACATGTTGTTTCAGCTGTTGTATAATGGGAAACAGACAACGAATATGTTTTAAAGGAAATCGTGTCAAACACGAGCCTCGACTTTTACGTTTACGCATTATTTAGTGTTTGTCTTCTGTCTCAGCTTCTATTATCTTTGATTTAATTTTCGTTTATTATTTATAACTTATAATCTGTTATTGTTATTTTATTTAATAAAAACATATTACATCTCCGACAGTTTATATAATGTACAATAGAATTTTAAAGTTTTATAAACTCTTTAGTTTTTACTTCTGAGTATCTCTTAATCATGATCATATATCCGTTTTTTGAAGTGAACTTTTAAAATACTCATATGAATATAGATTCAATTATTGAATTACATTTAAAGATTTTGATGACTTATTACAATCGAGATTTTCTTTTTATAAACTATATTTCCGAAAACAAATGTCTTAAAAATGATTTAAGAATGAAAAAAATAAGAGTAAACAACGAAATTGATCACCTGACATACCAAATACTCCAAAATAATCATGTACTTCGCAACCAAAAATTATGTTCTCGCGACATGGGCTAAAAGTCTTTCAATTTGGCGGGAGAAATGAAATTGTAAGAACAAATCAATAAAATTCAAAATACAATAAATGTCTTGTTCTTCACATTAAGTTTTGACCACATATTTAAAAATTGATAACAATTTAATATCAATTTTTGTGTCTTGATTTCTCCACCTATGTACTATATTGATCTCCACACTCATTATTGACCACTAACTCTTGAAAAAATTTACATAATATGATGGTTTTGTAAAAAAAAAGCGACAGTGAAAGTTGACAACTTTTCGCGAGATTTATGTCGAGATTTTAGTGATTATTTTTTTAAGTTGCATGTGTCAGGTGATTATGTGGGTGATTTTACCAAAAAATAAATATTTTTTGTTAAGAGTTTTAAAGGTTGGGTCAGATGTTAGAGTCGAGGTCGGCTTCTTTTTCTAATAAAACGTCGTCATCACTAAGGATATTATCGCTACTTTTTCACTTTATAGATTATTGCTTCACAAGTGGTAAAAGAATATTATATATCTCTCTCTATGAATCATCATTTCGTAAAAACTGCCACTCTACCGAAAGCCAATATATTTATTTATTTTCATTTACAAACCAAACAATTATAAATGTTTATAACCAAATTTTTGTTCCCGCATATTGTGTTTTTATAAAAGTTATTTGGTATAAATTAGTTGTATAAACTAAATAAAAAAGTTGATATTATAGACATGATATAAATGATTGTGTAAAACAAAACATAAGTAAAGACGAAACTACTTTATTTAATAGCATAACTAAGAAGAAAAAAACTAAACAACATATTTAAAAAACAAAACTTAAAATCCGAATCAATATATAATCGAATAAATAGATAATCATCTTATTTAATAACATAACTCTTACGAAAAAAAGATAAAAACTCAATATATTTTAGAAGAATGTAGCCTAAAAATAAAACCCAAAACAAAAATAAAAAATACAAAATAAAAAATAAACTATTTTCTTTACTACTCATCTAAAAGTTAAAATATGATAATAATAGTTGCACAACGAAATAAACTAGGATCTATATGGCCGGATTTCGTGTCGGAAAAAATTACTAATTAAGTCGAGTGTCATTTTATATTTTTAATATCATTTTTCTTATATTCTTTGTCATATATAAACATGTTTGCTATTGAGATTGTTTACATATATAAACTCTAAAATTAACTAAATTCTAATATCGGAAAAGACCATTATATTCCTTAAATGCTATTTACTAGCTTTCTAGTGTGAAAATTGAGTATAAGCAAATAGTTGCAAAATGAAATAAATAGATAATCATCGTATTTCCTAATTCATTGTTTAAATAGCCTATTTGCTTCACTATTAATGTAAAAATTAAAATATTATAACAATAGTTACAAAACAAATGCTTTGTGTAACGTGTAATATTATATTTTACTATTTTAGTTAAACAATGAATTACGGAAGGTAACGAGCGGGTTTGATACGAGTTTATGTAATCTCGATTTCGACACCGTTTGCAAAACAGTTCCAGAACTGGTTCCAAAATCGTTGGGTCTCCGATTACAAATGCCCGTCGGGTTCTATCACGGGGATCGAGATTCCCTTTTATTTTTGAAGGAAAAAGCAAATCAATAAAAGCTAAGTTATAAAATCAAAACGAGAAGTAAAAATCGATATATGTAAATTTTAAGTTCGTAACTAAAAGTATATTATACTCTCCTTGTTAGGATAAACAATTATTACGATAAACATTTATTGTTTTTTTATGAGGGCAACGAAGTTTAACGAACATAAAGAGCAATATTTGAGTTAATTGTTTATTACCTACCGTAAAATCTATTACTCCTTACGTTTAAAAAAGATTTCTATAAAAAAATTGTCGAAATAAAATTTGTTAAATTAATGAAATATTTTTTTTATTAGATTATCCATTATGCTATGTATTAAGTATATCGGTTATTTTTTTTAGTTTAAATGGTTACAACCTTTTAAGAGCAAAATAAAATTTTATGATATTATATATAATTAAAACTAAATTAATAATTTTAAAACAAATATAAATAAAAAAGTTTAAACGTTTTTTTTTTCTCAAACGTATGGAGTAGAAAGAAGTCTATAAAGAGATGGAGAAACACCAAAATCTTAAAGGCCTGTGAGCCCACATTGAACTAATACATAGGTGTATATTAGAAGCAAGCAATCACTTTGGTAAAATTTAGGATCCCCAACCATTCCTTCATTGTGTCTCCGGCCATAGTTACCGGAAAATGCCTTCTGGCAACGACGGCACCACCGTCACCTTCCTGAAAAGAGCACTTGAAGATTCAGGGACCAAGATCGATTCCTTAGAGAAAGAAAACCACGATTTAAAACAAGAAATAAATCGTCTCAAGACACAGGTCAACACGCTAAAAGCCCATGATCTCGAACGAAAATCAATGTTATGGAAGAAACTACAGAATTCAATGGATTGCGGAAATGTTATAGACGAACAACCACAAAAACCCAAGATTCAAGTTAACTTACAAATTCAAAAAGATATAGAAACAAGCAATGTGACTAATAATCTACCAAAACCACCACCTTCGCCGCCACAGTGGCTGCAAAGGCGAGCAGCGGCACCACCACCACCACCACCGCCACCTTTACCGTCTAGTCCACTTGGATCTAAGTCGGTTCGACGCGTGCCAGCAGTTATGGAGTTCTATCGATCACTAATGAAAAAGGACACCCAAAAAGAGAACAAAAATAACACCACTCCGGCTACGAATTCTCGAGATATGATCGGAGAGATCGAGAATCGATCCACTTATCTTACCTCGGTAAGTTAATAAAACTCTGAATTTTGATACGTTTGTTACAAAAGTTTCTCTTATTTTTTAGTAATATTTAATTCCTACAAATGTAACATATGTAAGTAATTGTATGCAATAAGAAAAAGAAAAAAAGTACCTTATATTTAGTGTACTATGTTTACAATAGTTTTTTCTTTGTAAGCTCACAGCTAAAATCTTGTGACAGATAAAATCGGATGTTGAAAAATATGGTCAACTGCTTAATTTTTTGATTAGGGAAGTCCAAACTGCTGCATTTACGGAGATATCAGATGTGGAGGTGTTTGTGAAGTGGCTAGATGGTGAATTATCTTGTTTAGTCGATGAAAGGCCCGTACTAAGGCACTTCCCTAAGTGGCCAGAAAGAAAAGCGGATGCATTACGTGAAGCTGCTTTTAGTTATCGGGATTTAAAGAATCTAGAATCGGAAGTTTTATCCTTTAAAATCAGTAAGAAACAACCATTGATTCAGTCATTGAGGAATATCCAACTACTCCAAGACAGGCAAGTATGTAGTGCACTTCATTTTCGTAGAACATGTAAAATAATTTGAAATAAAAAAATATTATATAATCTGGTTTGCTTTAAAAAGAAATTTTATAAAATTGTTCTCCACAAAAATGAAGTTTCAATCAGTAATTTTGAAATATAAATAATCCTTAATGTTGAAATATAAAATTGTTATGGTCCATAAAATTTAAAAAAAATACGAGATATAATATTTAATTATTTTTCCTGTTAAAAATAAGTTAGTTATAAAGACAATTTTCAATTAAAATTTCTGTATGATGAAAAATTAGGTTTGTAATCCTTTTTATTCCAAATTTTTAAATACCTTTTAGTTGTCAAAATTGGTATAATAATATTACATTTTTGGCATTATGCCCTAGAAAAGATAGCAAGTTTGCTTAAAGAGTAAAAATTATTCACACTTTAGTGACACAAAGGAAAGTCACAAAAGCTAAAGAGTAAAAATTATTCACACTTTAGTGACAAAAAGGAAAGTCACAAAGCTAGAAAACTGGAAGCGACGTTTTTTCCCCTTCTTTCCTTATCAATATAGGTGAGTAAAATATAACGTTTTTTATACTTGTGTCAATGTGCGATAGTTCTAAATTTGAAAATGTCTACACAAATCATATAAATCTTTCGTCAATTTTAATTGTTTTAAAAGATTACATATATATCCGAGTACTCGGGGAGTACTCGGATATAGATAAATAGAACCATTTCTAAACAATATAGATAAATAGAAGTATGTTTAGAAACATTAACACAATTGTTTAAATACATCAAACCAATGTTAACACCGATTTTTGAAAGCGTTGGCCAATGTTTTTTCCGATTTGGTCGATTTGTTGTCCGAATTGACCAAGTTTTGACCAAATTGTAAACCATCTATAATTTACTCGGATATTACGCAACTCGCCTCGATCAGTGACTTTGTAGAGAGTACTCGGCGATTACTCGTCTTTAGAATCTTTGTTTTACAACACTACCTTTTGTAATGCTTTAAATGAGGTGATAACTGACTTTTTGTTAGCTTTAACTGGTGTTAATTGCTCATTTGCACCTGTCTTAAATCTAGTTATTTTGTTTTTTTTGAATAATTAAAATGGGACATAGAGATTATTTGCTAAACCGAGACTAACTTAAGTGCATCAAAAATTACATAATGATCGATTAAAATTGATTATATATATTATGCATGTATATTCAGAGTTGAAACGAGCATAAGCGTGCTTGAAAGAACAAGAGAAGGTACAAGTAAGAAATATAAGGAACTTCAAATTCCATGTCAATGGCTACAGGATACAGGAGTTGTTGGTCAGGTTGGTGCAAATTAAATTAACCACTTAATTAGCAAGTGAGTGCACACATTTTATTTATATAATAGCATTTAATTAACACGAAATTTGTCATAGATAAAAGTAAGTTCACTGAAACTGGCAAGAGAATATATGAGAACGATAGCAAAAGAACTAGAATGCAATGAAGCTTCAGGAAAGAGGGATTTGTTACTTCAAGGGGTTCGATTTGCTTTTCGAATTCATCAGTTTGCGGGAGGTTTTGATACAGAAACAATGCATGTATTTGAAGAACTGAAAGAGATTGGAAGCAACATCTACAACAAGTAGTAGTAGTTGAAGTGAAACTTTGACTAGATATATATTGATGATGAACTAATTAACATTTTTGTAACTTAATTTAATATAACTGGTGCTGCCATTATATGAATGCATGTATCTACTATTGGAGGTAATTCTGATTGGGTCAAACGCTAATCCGTGATAGTGGAAAACAAAGTTCGTTTAGTTGTCATGTATTTAGGAGAACATGTGTGGCATGATTTACCACTACTTTTGTACTTTCAATTTGTTTGTTATTTACCAATTCGTTGGTAGTTTTGAGTTATCAAGTTTTCCCTTTAAAAGCATAAGTATTGTATTGTGTTTATTTTATGAAAGATATAGAGCACAAAAAAAGTTCCAAAAAACCATAGTGTGTTTCTTTCATCTTGTTAAGTATCTTGGGTGTGTTTATCGATCCTGATACCTCGGATTACCAACTTGGTATCAGAGCAAGGTATTTATGCCCAAATATCTCAGACTAGAAACCATGTCAATCGTAACACAACAAGGAAAGGAAAGTGGTAGTATTTCATTTCAGTGTCCGATGTTAACGTCAACGAACTAAACTACTTGGGCGATAAGGATAGAGGCCATTATGGATGCCCAAGGGTTATCGGAATCCATCGAAACAGCGGACGAAGTTGACGTAGATGAAAGAAAAATAAGCCAACAATGGCGTTTCTTTTCCAGGCCTTACCGGAAGACACCTTTCTTCAAGTAGCAAAGAAGAAGACAACAAAGGAAGTTTGGGAGAGTCGTTAAAGACTCGGTATCTTGGAGCTGAACGAGTGTAAAGTTCACACCCCGCCAGTGGCCGAAACGCATGGTGTGGCCGATTGGCGATCGTCATAACACATTAGTAAATAAAGATATAATCTATATGAATAATCAAAATAGTATGTCATGACGTCGTCATGTCCAAGGTAAAACTCCTTGGTAAACAATTACGTCAATCACTACAAAAAGAAATATCCAAAATTTATCCGAAAATGAAATAAGGTACTTAGGCGTGAAATCCCGAAATATAATCAAAAGTAAAGTATGAGTACAAGCCACAATGCAAAAATAAATCTAAGTCTCTAGGAGTACAGTCCAGCTAGGTCTTATGTGTAATCATTACCTGAAAGTAAACTTAAAAGTCAACACAAATGTTGAGTGAGTTCATCAAGAATGTAATAAAACAATTTAAGTAAACATTTGAAGATAAGTTTCTAAATTTAGCAACTTTCCGAAAATAGAAAATTTCTAAAAATAGGAAGTTCTATTTTTAGTAAGTTTCCCGAAATATTAAGTTTTTTCAAAATCAGTAAGTACGTAAGTAATCTGTTAGGTCTCACTAAGATCCCAAACAATGGCAAATCAATAACAAATAAGTATTTAGACGTTAATTGTTATATTTCTATTTACTACTCATTTTCAGAATGTATTATAGCGGAATTATAATATCGAAACAATGAGAATAACACACAGTTATATTCCAGTAAAAGTTCTGTCTTTTACAAACCTCAAACTCACTATTTATACACAATATAGTGAGTTTGATAAGGATCAATCTAAGAGAATCTTTTAAACATATAAAAGATATTCACTAACTAGACTACCTGAAATTACGCCTGACTTCTCTCATGAGTCTAAGTTAGTCAGACTGAGTCACTCAGACTCATGTCACTCAGACTGAGTCACTCAGACTCATGTCACTCAGACTCAGACTTTGATTAACAGATTTATTAATCTTGGGATAAATCATTGTTTTTCCCAACAATCTCCCCCTATCTGTTTCAACCAAAGTCTTTTTACAAACGATGCACTAAAATAAACACAAACATAAAACTCTTTAAAACAAACACTGTTTGTGAACAAAAATAAGCACCAGTCTACATCCTTTTCTTCAATGTTCTCCTTTTCTTTTTCACTGAAATATCAAACGGCAGAGGCTGATCTCTTTCCCTCATCCATCTCTGTCTATCTTTCTTCCACTCCATCAGTGTCTCCATTTCAGCATCAGTTTTATTAAAGTGCAGTTGATATTCCTTCTTTACTAGCTCCACTCTATCTGCCAATGTTCCTATTTCTTCAATTCTTCTAAGATTCATGAACATCCAGCTAATCAGTCTCACTCTGAATGGAAGACATTGAGGAGACTCACATTCCTTGAGTAAAGCTATACAATGATGAATAGAAGTTGTGGTGATGCTGTCCTTAGGTTGAAAGCTTTCTTCTCCCCCACAATCAGTGTAACATAGCCCTGTATGCTTCTCAGTCTCAATGTAAGTTCTGTCGTCAAATGAAACTTCTTTAGGAACTGGATGCATACTGCTTGATTCCAACCCCAATGATTTCGTTTTGATTTTCACATTATGCTTGGTGCAATAGGCTCTGTAGTCTTCATCTGACACTAGATTCATCATATGAGCTGCATTCATGTTGAAAGTAGCCTCTCTTCTTATAGCCAAGCCTTGAGCTTTGTCAGTCAGATTGTAGCTCAAACTGGCTATTTCCTTCCATTCTTCTAATCCCATTGTGTGCAATCTTGTTAACCCAACTCTGAAAGATCCACCTTTATGTGAGCATGTAAGCAGCAGGTCAGTTCCACCATGACTCTTACAGTCTAAGTGAGTAATCTTGTGCTTGAGTTTTCTCATGGAGAAGTTTGTTACAATGTGATCAACTCTTTCTTCCTCTCTGAGAACAAGCTTGGCCATTTGTGCATCAGCTTCCAACCTCATCTGTTCTTCTTCAATAGCCATTTCCTCCTCAGCTTGCATCTCAGCTTCAAATTCTGCAGCTGCCTTTTCAGACTGATCATATGGATTGAAGTCAAATTTTTCTTTGTATAACCCCTTCACATACTCTCTGTATTGCTCCACTGTCATTCCAGCACTTTGAGCATATCTTTGCAGTTTGGCCAATTTGTCAGCTTCAATCTTTTTCCTTTTGTTTTCAGCCTCTTGTTCTATTTCAGCCTCAGATACTTTCTTTTGAGCTTCAGATCCTTCTTCAGTCTGTTCTTGGTCACTTAGATACCCAACTTTGCCTTTCCCTTTGTAGACTAGCTTCTCAGATTCATCACTAGAGATATCACTCCAGTCAGTTTCATAGAATACTTTAGACTGCCCAGTTTTGGTGTTGAACCTGGTGGTCTTGTAGTATCTTTTCTCCCCCTCTTCTCTTTTTCTTTTCAATGTTTGTTTTGGGATTTCAGATTCAAGGACTGTAGTAGTCTTTTTCTCCCCCTGAATCTGAGAATCCTCTGCAACTGCCTTGCCTTTCCTCATCAGACTGACTTCAGAGGTCAGTTTGGACACCATGTCTTTCAATTCCTTCAGTTCCTCTGCATTGTGAGTTCTTAAAGCATGAAACTCAGTCTGCATTGCCCTCAGTCTGTCATCAAACTGAGTGGACATGTCCTTAAGTGCCTTTAACAGGACAGGAACAGTCAAAGCAACCTCAGACTGGGTTGATGTAGTAGCAGTTGTTGATGTAACTGGTGGCACAGCCTCACTCCCTCCCTGTGATATGGGAGAATGATCATAAGCCATAGAAATTGAACTCTGTACCTCACCCAGTTTTGGGAGTAAGGCATTGGCGACTAGTGATAAAGAGTGTAAGAGATTTGGAGGTGTACCTTATCGTGAACCAGCACAGAGCTGGTGAAAATAGCCGTTGGAATAGGCTGTGAGACTGAAGGGGGTGTTCCCATACTTAGTACAGGTAGGTCCAGGAGTGGGACACTTTCTTCAATGCTTGCCACATGTGTCTGTGTGGTAGCAGCAATGTAGTTCTCCAAGTTGACTATCAGACTGGGGTTTTGGGTGGTCCAAGCAGTCAGATCCAACTCATCCTCTAGCAGAGAGAGACTGGTCTGTACTGCAGCACTGGAGGGGAGTCCTTGACTCTCAGCCTCATGGAATAATGAGTCCATTAGTGCTTGATTTGTAGTGGGGCTTGATGTGAGAGCTTTATCAAATGAACTTGGTGAGTCCATCAGGTTGGTCGCTTGTGTAGCAAGGACATCAAGAAGTGGAAGGGACTGCCCAG
>CAJVGC010000590.1:67066165-67132628 GCA_910822075.1 Senecio squalidus | reverse complement strand
TTAAAATGCAAAAGAAACATAAAGCAAAAGAGTTGGTTAAAGTCTACACAAAAAATGTGTCTGAATGTTTGTTAAATTCTAGAAAATTAATTTTGGTGATTTTTTAACAAGTGCTTAATGAGAAAAATGCAAAAACAAAAGTTGTGAATGTTCTGAAATTGGTAGAATTGATTGCAATGCTAAATGATTTAAAATCACCCAAGTTAAAATACTCTGTATCCGAATTAAAAGATTTAATACTGGTGAAAATGTGTTTACTTCGGAGGTAGTGAAACTCCAATTCGGATACACATATTTCAAAATCAATTCGGATAAAATTCGGTTGAACAAAAAGAATTCGGTATGGATACAATCAATTCGGGTGATACCAAATATGATTCAGATTCTTTCAATTTGCATTGCTTAAAGAAAATTGCATGATTATTTCAAATTTAACAAATTCAAAGATAGATTGTCTTCAAATTTAGAAAAGTTTGGGTTCCCAAAATCTCATCGAGTTTGATTTGTGCAGGGGCAGTTCACTAATTCTTTAGAAGCCAACACATGGTAGTTGATAGTGGGTGCTCAAGACACATGACAGGAAATATCAAACTGCTACATGATTTCAGTGTTTTTAGAGGAGGAAATGTTTCATTTGGTGGAGATATGGGCGGATTGATAACAGGCCAAGGAAAGGTGACAAATGGATCTTTGACTCTGGAACAGGTCAATTATGTTAAAGAATTAAACTATAACCTGCTTTCAGCGTCTTAGGTATGTGATAATGATTTTTATACTGTTTTCTCAAAAGATTCATTTTACATACTTAAAAAGGAATTTGTTATCCCAAATGATATGATTGTTTTGCAAACACAAAGATGTGAAGACATGTGTATCTTAGATATGAACACTGCTCAGTCAACTGAATCATCAAGTTGTTTCATATCTAAAACTACTGAAAAGAGTCTTAATTATTGGATATAAGACTTTTTCATGTCAATCTTAAGTGTATAAATAAACTAGTCTCAGATAATCTAGTTTCTAGATTACCTAAAAAGAGTTTTCATTTAATTGATCATTGTAATTCATGCCTTAAAGGAAAACAACATAAATCAAGTTTTAAACTAAAGACTCAAACTTCACTTGATACAATCCTTCACCTTCTACACATGGATCTATTTGGTCCAGTCAGTGTGAAGATTCTTGGCATGAAATCTTACTATTTAGTTATGACTGATGACTATTCAAGATTTTCATGGGTCTTTTTCATGGCTCATAAAAGTGAAACAATTGAGCTCATTAAAAATTTGTTTTTCAAATAGAAAACTTTTGTGATAAAAGAGTTAAAAATATTAGATGTGATAATGGCACAGAATTTACAAATGTCACAATGAATGATTTTTGCACACTTAAGGGCATTTCTAGACAATATAGTTCCCCAAGAACTCCTCAGCAAAATGGAGTTGCTGAGAGGAATAAACAGAACTTTAATTGAGGGAGATAGAGCCATGTTAAGTGCATCTTCATTGCCTATCACATTATGGGCTGAAGCAATAAACACCATGTGCTATGTCAACAACAGAATTCATATAGTTAAGAGCTTAGGAAACCTCTTATGAGTTATTTTCTGGAAGAAAACCTTTTGTAGGATTTTTTAAAGCTTTTGGCTGTCAATGTTCTATTTTAAACACCAAAGACCA
This sequence comes from Senecio squalidus, assembly GCA_910822075.1. Classification (NCBI taxonomy): domain Eukaryota; kingdom Viridiplantae; phylum Streptophyta; class Magnoliopsida; order Asterales; family Asteraceae; genus Senecio; species Senecio squalidus. Next base: position 67,130,949 of record CAJVGC010000590.1, on the reverse strand, counting down.
ATTAGGAAAATTTGATTCTAAAACAGATGATGGTTACTCCCTTGGATATTCTAGTGTCTCTAAAGCCTATAGAATTTTTAATAGAAGAACTAGAATCATAGAAGAATCAATTAATATGGTATTCAATGAATATACACAATATGTTAGGAATTTAGGTGTTGAATATACAAGTGCAGGTTTCAACAAAGAATGTAGCAAATGCTGAATATAGTGATGATTTTGAACTAGGAAGTCCAACAAATGCAAGTGCAAGCCCTTCTACATTGAATCAAGATCACATAAATTCATTGGATGATACAACTATTATAACTGAAGATCTTGCAGAGAGTCAAACTGATGCAGACATTCTTCAAGAAGAAGACATTCCACTAAGCTCTAAAGATCAAGACAGTATTGTACAAGATCAAGAATTGCAAGTTGATAAAAATCATGATGATTTGGGTGCACAACATTCTACTGAAGATATGTAAGATGAACAAGCTATTGATGAGCTTAATTCTGGTGATCCACAAGTCAATTCGGGTGTTTAAGACCAAGTAGAAGAAACTTCGGGTGGATCACAAGAAATTTCGGATGCACAAAAGGAGATGGAAGAAAATTCGGGTGATATTCAGAACAATTCAGGTGAAGAAACTGTGAATGAAAATAATCTTGATGAAGCATAATTCCATACTGGTGAACAAATTCAGACTCTACCTACTGAACCAAGCCATGAACACACCAGTGAAGCAATTTCTGAATCTTTACTTTTGGATGATTTTGTCCCTAATCAAACAAATCTTTCTACTAATATTACTGAGGAAATTAATTCATTTTTAAAAGTTCACGAGACTCATCCTCTAAGTAATATTATAGGAAATTTGTATGATGGGGTCAAAAATAGAAGTAGCTCTGGGTTAGCCAATTTGTGCTTGTTTTCTTGCTTTTTATCTCAGCTAGAACCTAAGAATGTTGACATTTCTTTGACCATAAATAGTTGGGTAGAAGCTATGCAAGAGGAACTGTTATAGTTTAAGGTTCAAGAGGTAGGTACATTGGTAGAAAGACCTGTAGGTGTGAATGTGTTTGGGGTTAAATGGATTTTTAAGGTTAAGAGAGATGATAGGGGAATTATAGTGAGGAATAAGGCAAGACTAGTTGTAAAAGGATATACTCAGGAAGAGGGTATTGATTATGATGATGTTTTTGCTCCAGTTGCTAGGATAGAGGCAATAAGATTATTTCTAGCATTTGCTGCTTTTAAGAACTTCAAGGTATATCAAATGGATGTAAAATCAGCATTTATGTATGGAGTTCTTGAAGAAACAGTTTATGTTAGCCAGCAATTCCTAGTTTTTTGGATCCTCAATTCCCTGATCATGTGGTCAAACTGGACAAGGCTTTGTATGGATTACATCAAGCTCCTAGAGCTTGGTATGAGACACTGTCCAAGTATTTGGTTGATAATGGTTATTTAGAAGGAACTATAGATAAGACTTTATTTATCAAAACAGTTGGCCATGATTCAATATTTGTTCAAATCTATGTAGATGACATCATTTTTGGTTCAACTTGTGATGAGTTATGTAAGGACTTTGAGTCTGTGATGAAATCTAAGTTTCAAATGAGCTCAATGGGTGATATGTCCTTTTTCTTAGGACTTCAAGTTCAGCAATTAGAACATGGCAATTTATCAATCAGGAAAAGTATGTCAAAGATATATTAGCCAAATTTGGGTATTCTGATTGTAAATATGCTTCCACTCTAGTTGACACTATGGCCAAGTTATAACCAGATTTAGATGGTGAAAGTGTTGACCAACATTTATATAGGTCTATGATAGGTTCCTTGATGTATCTTACTGCAAGTAGACCAGATATTATGTTTGGAGTGTGTCTGTGTGCTAGGTTTCAGGCTGCTCCTAAGGTTTCACATTTAATTGATGTTAAGAGGATCTTTAGATATCTTAAGGGACACCCTTCATCAGGCCTTTGGTATCCTAAGAATTCTACTTTTGACTTTTATGCCTATACTGATAGTGACTATGGTGGCTGCAACTTAAATAGAAAATCTACCACAAGAGGTTGCCAGTTCTTAGGAAATAGGCTAGTATCATGGCAATGCAAAAAGCAGACTTTTTTTTCTCCGTCTTCTGCTGAAGCTGAATATATTGCTGCTGGTTCTTGTACATCTCAAGTTTTATGGATTAAGAACCAGATGCTAGACTATGGCCTTAATTTCATGAACACACCTTTACACATAGACAACATAGCTGCCATGTTTATTACTAAGAACCCAATCCAACATTCTAAAACTAAGCATATTGAGATTAGACATCACTTTATTAGAGACTGCTTTGAAAAACATTTGATTCACTTAGCTAAGATTCATACAGACCTCCAACTAGCAGACCTTTTCACAAAGGCATTTTATGTAACAAGATTCAATTTTCTTGTTCAGACTATTGGTCTAATAAATCTAGATTAAGTGTTTCTTCCCTTTTTTTTCTTTTTTTTTTCTTCAAAAAAATATTTTTGTACATATCTTTTTGAATTTGTTTTTCTTTTATTTCAAAATATAAAAAGAGGGGGAAAAAATGGAAAAATAAAAAAATATTTTTAATTCTGGTTGAGTTATTTGTTAATTCGGGTAGTCAGTAATTTTTTTTCGGGTTGTCTCTTTTATTTCGGGTTGTGTCATTTTGTTAATTTGGGTAGTCTTTTTAGTATTTTTAAAATTCGGGTAGTTTTTCTTTATTTTTTAATTCGGATAAAAAAAAAATTTAATTCTGAGAGTGAAAAACTTCAAAAATATGTCATTTCAGTTTGTATAGATAAAATCCAAAAATATGTCAATTTCAGTTTGTAAAGATTAAACTCAAAAAGATTTTATTTCTATTCTATTTGCAAGGTTTTGAATTTGTTTCAGAAAATAGAAAAATAAAAAACAGTATAAAATTTTAAAATGTTTCACAAAACAAAATTTCTAAGAAATGAAACATAAACTTAAATTCCAGAATAATTTATCATAGTTCAATACTTAAAGAATATCATGAAACCAAATGTTTTCGCAAATGCACATATTTATGTATTTTGAAAACTTTAACAACCTGTGTTTTATTCATTGCATAAGATCACTGAAATTAATAACTTTCAAATGGGAGTTCAATGATTGTCAAGTAGAAAAGCAAAAGAATGTCATATTTTCAGTAAATATGAGCATATAAATCTATTTATTCTAAAACTAATAAGTTTTAAAAGTGACTTATTAATAATTTATTGATTTTGAGATCCTTGATGCTAACTTGATAAACGGCAAACACAGGTGAATAAGTGCAAAATTTTAATAAACTAGTCTATTGTCCTCTAAGATCCTTAATGCTTACTTGATAAACGGCAAAGACAGGGGAAGGAGTTGAACAATTGTACTAAGTCAAATTTGAACATAAAAATCATGTATTTAATCAAAAATATCTTGAGAGAAGAAGCAGTTTATAAGGTTGAGAAATCATATTCTGTGGACTCTCAATAAAGGTTGAAGATTAGTCATGTGTTCAGTCAAAATAATTTGAGTAATATATGTCACAAAAACTACTATATTTTTAAGTAAATATGATATAAATGCCATATTTAAGTAAAATATTTGTTTAATTTATTTCTACTTGACAAGAATTGAAAACTTTGATTGTTTATTATGTCCTTTTTAAACTATTAAAACCTGCAGTAAATAAATTTTTGACACAGGATGAACTCTAATAAAAATATAGGTTTCTGCATCTTATAACACATTTCATTTCTTTTAAAAATTTGCTCTTATGAACTAATTTATAAAATTTTGGAATATAAGTTTTTGTTTTTGATTTTGAAATTGAAATTTTGCTTTATAAACTATTTCAAGATTGACTGATGATTTGAATTTAATAAGTTTTGGGTTAAATTTCTTAACCCAGACAACTTTAAAGAGTTAATTTTGAATTAATCTTTAAATTCGGATAATATATATAATTAAGTTATAGGAAAGTTGTTGACTTTATTGACTTTATTCTAATTTGGGGTTAGTTTTTACAATTCGGGGTGTTTGACTTTGTTGACTTTATTTTTTAATTAGGAGTATTATTTTTTAGTTCGGGATCATTTCGGATTTTCATATTTTTAATCTGGTTCAAATTATCAATATTAAATTTTATTTCGGAGGTTCTATTTTTATTTCGGGATACTTTTGGTGGGAATTTAAATATATTATTTTCTCTAAATCATTATTTAATTAGTTTAAATTTAAATAATCTTTTTTAATCCAAATTGCAGTTCTCTAAGTTGGTTCTAAATCTCTAATCTCAATACAGTTTATTATTGTTTATTCATGAGCGTTTAAGTTTTAGCACCGCCTCATCGATTTCTAGAGCCTTTTAGAGTGTTTTTGCTTGATTCTCTGTTTTTATTACTCGTTTTACCTAATTTCTTTGTCTTTTAAGGTATAATTTTGTTTTTATGAATTTATTCATGTGTTTTTCATAATTGTATATAATTTCTAACCATATTTTGTTGTTACAGATGGCTCTAAATTATAAACCAAAGCATAATGTTATAGATTTCTTAAACATGCACCATTCTGAAGTAAATGATGATTGGAAGTTGATATTTGGGTTTCTAATCAATTCGAATCTAAGAGAAGCTATTTCTAAAAGCTAGTCCTTTACAATGATCTATTACAAGAATTTTGGGGAAATGCACGGTTTGTGGTAATTGAAGGAGTAAGAACAATAACGTGAGTTGTACAAAGGGAATATGTGATTGTACCTGAAGATGTAATAAGGAGGGTATTAAGGCTAGATGATGCTGGAGGAGTTGAAAAGTTAAGTATGGATGAGATCAAGACAGTGTGTAGACATATTTGATATGAGGGAGATTTTCCTGAAAGCATGGTGAAGAAGGCTAGAGTGTCTTACAATTGGAGATATTTAATCCAGATTTTGGTGTGTTGCATATTAGGACGTTCTGGAGGGTTTGATGAGTTAAACCAAACATTAGCATCTACATTTGTGTGTCTCATCACTCAAGGAAGATTTATTTTTTCTAGCTATATTATGGATAACATGCAAAGGATGACTGAAGGGAATGCAACCATATTTTTTTTATATCCAAGATTTCTTCAGATTATTCTTCATTTTGAGGTTCAAGGATTGATGCTTGAGGGACCAGTTCTGAAGGATGAAAATATGAACTGGAAAATTATGAATAACATGAAGAAGTCATTCTCAAAGGCAATAGTTGTGTTTTTTAGGCAGTTCACACCCTTCTTCCCACACATGATTGAACAAGCTAGAGTTGCCATAAATGAATTCATAGAGCTACAGGGTGAAGTGATGGGTAATGTTATGCAACAACAAGTTCAACAAGAGGAGGTTCAGCAAAAACAACAAGTTAATCTTATTCAGGCAGAACAAGACCAACCAAATATTGAACAACCCTAGTCTCCATTTATTCCAATTCCGTCTCCTCCACCAAGATCACCGGTTCAACAACAAACTACTTCATCATCTGTTCCTTCTATTGAAATTTCTCAACCAGTTTCTCACACTGTTCCTTCCCTTAATCAAGTTTATACATCAAGAACAAAGGGTCAAGGTGGGAGTTTGAAAAATATTTTACAACTTACTCAAAAAACAGAGGAATTAGAGTTGTTGGTTAAAGCAAGCCTCATTGATCAATCAACTACGGTGGAAACAAGCAGTGAATGGAGTAATTATGGAGGGATTGAGATCCAAAAACAGAGTTTCAAGCCTTATGGATGATGCATCCAAAACAGGGGGAGATATAGATATTGATATGGATGATGTGGAAAGGATGGATATAGATGTTGAAGGATTGAATGTAGAACGAGAGACTGAAGTACTTGTTAGGAGTGATTCTGAAATAAGGGGGAGTGAGAGTGCTAGTATTAATGAAAGTGTGAGCATTGATTCCTCTATCATTGGAAAGATTGCTGAAGTTGTGGAATCGGAAGTGGTTAGTAGGAAAGGAAAGGAGAAGGTGGTAGAAGAAGAAGAAAAATATAGGGAGAAAGATGTTAGTTTTGTTGAAAGTGAAAAGAATTCTGAAGCTGAGAAAAGTTCAGGTATTGAAAATAATTCGGAGGTAGTTGAGAAAATATCGTGTGATGAAAAGATTTCGGAGAAAGAGAAAGAAAATTCGGATGATGAAAAATTAAGTTCGGATGAATTGGAAAAAGGTTCGGATGATGAAATTGACCAAGTTAAAGATAAAGAAATAATATTTAGAGTGGTGGACTAACATGGAGAATGGGTTGATAAAGAAACGTTTGATAAGCATTCTGAGGGATTATTTGAAGGTTTATTTGACGAGACTGCTGACATTTTATTTTGTATTCACATCATTGAAAGAGAGCCAAGTTTTAAAAACACCGAAGATGTGTGGAATGAAGAGCTGGGAGGTGAAAGGATTTAAAGAGTTATCATTGAGATTGATAGTGATGCAGAAGATGATGTTAATGTAGAAATTGAAATAAAGTAAGAGGAGGAAGAAATCACAGTAGAAAAGGAGGTTGAAGTTGAAAAGGAGTCTGAAATTGAAAAGGAGGCTGAAGTAGAAAAGAATGTTGAATTTGAAAAAGATGTTGAAGATGAATTGGTAAAGATTACTGAAGATGAAACAGTCGCTAGTGCAAGCACTGTTAAATATGGAGGAACGGTGAAAAGTATTTCATTCAAATCATCTAAAGTAGTTCCTTCAAAAGTTGTTGGTCTGAAGAAGAAAATGTTGGATTTCAAGCAGAAACTTCCTAAAAAACAATACAAAACTCATTTGAAGAGCTACCTTGTGACATTTGGGAACATGAATTCAAGATCAGTAGGGCAAATGAAGTTGGAAACCCTTGAGAGGAATTGGATGAACATTCAAACCAAGATGATGGTAAGAAATTTGAAAGAGAGGAAAGAAAAGATGGTTCAGGAAGTGTTGCTTAAAAGATATATGGAGAAAGCTACTAAGATACCAAATGCTGAAGATTCTTCTACAAATGAAGCTGCTCAATCTGTACAAACTGATAGAATGACATTGAAGACCATGGTGTAGAAACAACTTCATGATGTTCATTCTAAGATTAAAGTAAAGCAAGATGAATTTGCTCAGTACATGGAGAAAGTGCCTTGGTTTCCCGGATCTTCTCATCAGCAAGAACAAACACCATTTCAATCTTCTCAACCAACAGTTCCTGTCCAAGATCAACCATTTGTTCAAAACAAAGAAACTACACCTCTTCAAGCTTCTCAATCTCAATCATCTTTTTTACCTGAAGATTACTACCTGAAGGATCATGTTGCTAATGCAATGATAGAAGAAATCTCTGAGTGGTTAGAGACAAATGCAAATGATGGAGGGGATCTAGATAAATAAGGTTTCCCTGTTGATGTTGGTTCTCAAGCTCAAGGAGAAGGTAGTAGTTCTGACTCCGGAATTAAAGATATATCACAAGAAAAATTGAGAGCAGAAAGAGAAGAGATGTTGAACTTGAAGAAGGGTATCCTCCCACCTATTGTAGGCTGGAAATTTGACCAATACACTGGTGCTATAGTGATCAAAAGGAAGAGTTTAAGTGGTACAATGACCAAGTCTTACAAGACAGTAGAGCAACTCAGAGAGATTTCAGAGGAGGATGGAAGGCAGCTGATCAAATTGAAGATGATCAATCATGGTGGCTATGCACATGGTTATGAATATGAGAAGTTCATCAAAGAATGCTCTAGAACAGGCTTTGTTAATTTTGGTAAGAAGTTTATAGCTAAAAGGAAAAGAATGACCATGCATGTAGCACCACTAAAGAGGGTCAAAGTAATTAATCAAAGAGCAAAGATCTTGAGATGGTGGGTTGATTACTCAACAGGTGAATGGGTATTGGATAGGGAAGATGGAGAGGAGCAAAGATTGTATGATATGGGAGATATAAGGGATCTTACAAATGATGATATCATTGCACTGTCAAAGCTTCCTTTAGAAAAGATGAATCCTGATGATATAGAAGGAATGATGGCAGTGGAGTGTGTATTCATAGAGTTGGATAAAGTGAGCAAAGGATAAATAAAAGAAAGATAGACAGTGAAGGATTTGAAGATGGGAAGGGAGCTGGAATTTAGCAAGACAAGGATTTTGGAAGCATCATCCAAGGGGGATATTGTTGGAGCACACAAGTCTGATGGTGAAGCTTCCAAAATGTCCAAGTCAAAGTTTAGATTAGTTTATCCAAAATTTTTAATAAAGTGTAAAGCTCAGGAAGGATTTAGTTCGGGTGAACTAATTTTTCTCTGAATTAGTTCAAGTTCACCCTAACTGATCTAACTGAACTGTAATGCTATGTTTCATCCGAAATGTTTTTTAATAAACATAAGGATGACATTTATGTAATAGTTAGGTAGTTTAGGCTTATATATAGTGGCTAGAAACATGCAATTTAGAAGCTTTAAAAAGAGAATAGTAAAGTGTAACTGAATTTCTCGCTCAAAAGTATTTTCAATCTACTTGTTCATTCATCGTTGATTTCAATCTCTAAATTGTTCATTCAATTACTTTTAATTCCGCTAGTCGTAATTGAGGTCATACACTGATTGATAGTTGTGAGGATTTACAAGACCTGACAAGCTATTTGACATGAACCACATACTTTAGTCTTCATCTTCTTAATCTCCTCCAAACAAACGTCTATCTCAAACTCTTCAGATTGATATTCGTCCAATAACTCTCCAAAATCCACGCCACTTTCCTTATCAACCTCAAATGGTTGCGAGAAATCTGTTGGTGATAAATTAGATGAGGTAACTGTCTCGGTAATAGTCAAAAGATTAAACCAATCTTTTAAACAATTTAGCCATTCGAACGGTTACCGTTTCACTCCAACCCGTATCTAGACTCTCCTTAGCATCTAATAAACGTGCATTATCCTCCGTTTCAACCTCATGCTCCACATCCATTGCACTAACCAATAAAGTAAGTTGACTTCTTTGTTGTTTTAGTACTATTTGAGCTAACCTCCTGTGAAGGCATGGGCTTCAAAATGATCGTATTTCCTCCACTCTTCAATTCATATTCATTAACCTTCCCTCTATGCATGACATCATGATCAAATTTCCATGGACGTCCTAGTAATATGTGAAACGCTTCCATAGGTATGACGTCACATAACACCTTATCACTATGATCCCAAAGTTTGTTGGGTTATAGTGTATTACTACTAGTGAAGAGGGTTAAAACTGGTCACTAGTTTAGTTACTACTAGTAACTCTTACTACTGGTGAAGATGGTTTCTACTGGTCACTAGTCATGTTACTACTTGTCATCACTATTACTACTGATGCTGCATGGAGTGCATGGGAGTTTCTACTGGAGGTTACTACTGTTGAGCTGATAATGTTTACGTTTTATTAGTAGATAATTATGTAACAAATTTAGATAATTATTAAGTAGATTCGATTAGATATTATAACTCAATTATGTTCAGGGTTAGTTAGCCTCAAGGTCTATAAATATAGATCCTTATGTCGTTGTAAATATACGTCTATTACGAAACCCTAATTCTAATAGATTGAGGTTGTTGGTGGAAATCTTGTGTTCATAATTGTTTATCGTTTATTCATTCATATTCATATAAACTGTTATTCAAATCTTGTAATATCAAAGTGTTGATCCGCTTCAACTTCTTTGATAGATGTAGATCTAATCGTTTGTTTCTAGGTTGATGCATATATTTGATGACTTGTTGTTCTATTGTATTCGTACTTATGTATTCGTTATTACTTAGTTTATTATAGAATTTTGTATTCCCACAAACTTGTATGTTCGTGGGCTTAGAGTCTGTTTGGATGACTCGCGAATTTGCATGTTCGTGAGGCCCATAGAACCCATTAGTAGATGAACTTGTTTCACTATATATAGAGATAACAAATTCTGGTTTCGGGTTAGCTTTTTGGAGAGAATTCTTGGAATACAGTTTATTGTAATTGAGTGACTCAATTAATATACAAGTATTTAGAGTTCTATATTCGGTTTTGCGTTCTTATTCTTTAGTGTCGATTATACGTGTTGCGTATACAATTGATTAACGAGTTTCCGCCTTGTAATCAATTGGATTAACCTTGTTGATCGAAATACTGAGACCTAAAATTGGTATCAGAGCAAACGCTTTGTTTGCTCTCTATCGAGAATCTGTTCAAGGTTAATTCTAGGTATAATCGACTTCTGGTTATCAGGTTTTTAGGGTTTCGACAGAAATTGGGGTTCTTAGATTCGGCGGCCTAGTTCGTGGAGATATTAGGGTTCTTCGCTTTGGCGGCCTAGTTCGTGGAGAAATTAGGGTTCTAAGCTTTGGCGGCCTAGTTCGTGATGATATTAGGGTTCTTCGCTTTGGCGGCCTAGTTCGTGGAGAAATTAGGCTTTTGATAGCTTTGGCGGCCTAATTCGTGGAAAACTAGAGTTTTGGTCATCTGACGGCCTAGTTCGTAGTAATTAGGGTATAGCAAACTGACGGAGTTGTTAAGTTTTTAAGTTCTTCATCAAACGTCCGTGGACTATTCAAGTTCGTGGATATTCTAAGTTCGGGGTCAACTTAAAATTCGTGGAACTAAAGTACACTTTAAGTTCGTGGTGTTTTATAAACTTCAAGTTCGGCAAGATCTAAACAGTTGGAGGATTAACATAATTTATTTTCGTTCGTGGATTCAAGTTCGTTGCAGATTTTAAATTCGTGGATTAAATTATTCAAGTTCTCAATTAAGTTTGTGACACAAGTTTGTGGATCAAATCATTCACTCTTAGCCTTCACCAAGTTCTCAACTTAGTTCGTAAGGTATTAAGTTCGTGAGTATTCAAGTTCGAGACCCAAGTTCGGTTCAAAGTTTGTCAACCGAGTTCGTTTGTGACTAAGTTCGCTGAAGTTAGTAATGGATTCAAAACAATCATTAAACACTCCTCCCACGCTGCTCAATGCAACAACCTACTATGATTGGGTTGATAAGTTTGAATCATTTTGTAGATATAATGATGTACAAATTTGGTTTTGCACACAATCTGAATATGTACATCCAACCGTTACAATCGAGGGAGAAGTACGAAAAAGTCCTATCAACACCTTATCTGCCGAACACAGAAAGGTGTTCGATTATGAAGATAGAGCATGGGCGAGCTTGAAAATGTCTCTTCCCACCAAAATGCTACATCTTACCAGGACATACAGATCAGCACATACACTTTGGAAAGTTGTAGAAAAGAAATATGTTGGTACTACCAAACAAAAGAAGAATAAAGGCGATATGCTTAAATGTCAATTTTCCATTTTCAAACCAGCAGCTACAAAAACATTAGAGGATACCATCAACAGATTCTATCATCTACTAGTAGAACTGGAAAATCATAAGATAGATGTCGAAGATGAGAAGAGGGAAAGATTTTTGGAATCTTTTCCTAAGCGATGGGAATTGTATGTAAACCTCATGAAGGAAGAAATCGAGGAGGAAGAAGATGAGGATGATGATCCCTTAACATTAGAAAAATCATTTAGAAGCTTAAAGGTTATGATTTAACCCATAGAACTGCTGATGCCCCACCAGAGTATGCCCAAAATCCAGCTCTTTATTATGGGAAGATTCCGGAAGCTAGTTCATCAGGGAATGACGTCACTGCATTTCTTTCTGATATAGAAAATTCATCCCCAGGAACCTCGTCTTTTTCCATAGCAAGAAAAAGTTCTGAAGTAGTACAGTAATCTACCACTCATCAGAACATGGCTATCAACGTCAAATCAGCCGAAGAAAGTTTGGAAATTTTATCTTGATTCTTGGCTGCTTATGGGAACCACGTGCAAGGAAAGATCACTGACCCTGGATTGTGGGATTAAGATTTCGCTCAAGTAGATCGGGACGATTTAGAGGAAATGGATTTACGTAGACAGACCTCTATGCTTATTAACAGAAAGTCGGGTTTGATTTATTCTTTAAATAATAAGATGTTACATTTTGACTATTATTAGATAATACAATATAAATAGTCAAAAAAATTTAATACATAAATAAAATATATAATTGACTATGTTAAATTGTATGGATGACTATAATTAAATGGGTAGTAATCCTATTGAAATAAATCAAGGATGTAGATATCTTTTTCTTATAAAAAAGCTTGAACTTCAAAAGGAGAATATGGTTTATATAGAAGTAGAGATATATTATAAAAGAAAAGTTTTAGTTTAATTAATAGCCTAATTAGTGTATTATTACATGTCTAGTTGACACTTTTAGGAAAATCTCTTTCGGACTTCATTGTCTCCGGTATTGAGTCGTTGAAGTTTATTACGACATATGGAATATATGTGTTGATGGGAAGACATATGATTGGTGCAAAAACTCATTTTACTTGTGAATGCATCCATTACTGTGATTTCAGTTTATTTTGCTAGGAGATGGAGTCAATTTTCTTTTCTTAGTAAGAGTATTTGTTAAATCGATAATTTTAATTATTTATGTGGAAGCAATTGCAAAGTAAATATTTTTTTTTTATTAGGGCGAAATTTCAAATATTACATAAATATGAGTGTTTTTTTTTATATTGAGAAAAATATTTAGTGAAATCATGCCTACTCTGCACCAGTCATGGCTTCATCCCTAATTTTACTTTTAAATGCATCCATCACATATGATCTTAGCAGCACGTATGATTTTGATTTTCGATATTATATGCAACTTTTTGATAATGTATTTCTTCATGAAGAAAATTCAAAGTGTGATGTTAGTCAAATTGTGATTTTAATGCATGAGTGTAATGGGTCACCTTCCATACATGGCCTATCCTTTTCATGAATAAAAAGCAATTGCCTTATTGTGAAGGAAAAGCTCATCAGAGTAATGGGGTGAAGTAGCCTCTAACTTTGGCCCTTGATTTGAGTAGGGGTTTGTTAGAGAGTTTGAGCAAATTTATTCAAGGCATTTAAGTGACATCTGCCCCAATTATAAGGGAAGGTTAACCATTGATATCCATTGTTTTATACAAGAAAATATTTTATATAGTTTCGCATCGCACTTAAACTTTTTCTATAGATATTTCAAATACATAATAAACCTTATTGTTTATATATAAATAACGAATGTATTTATAATAATAAATGAAAGATTAGATATGTATCATTATAAATATGAAAACAGTCATGTACACTACATGAGGAAAGATTAGTGGTAGATATGTAGTAGTTAGTATGAGTTGTGATTACAATTGGGAAGCTTTATGTGAGACGGGTTGGTTATAATCTACGTATTTACTCATAACTTTTATTTATTTATTTTGGGGTGACTTCTATCCTTTATCTCTACAATTAATGTTCTTGTTTGTTTAATTATAATTATATGCTTCTTGGTGTCCAAGCTTAGGGAGTACTTGTTAGGTCTAAGAATCAATAAGAAATAAACAATATTTCATTAAGCGCTCTCAAAATTACAATTACAAGTTTCATCACCTTTCCTATTTATAACCAACGGGGTGTTTGCTAACCTTACATGAATGATCATTCTAGAAACACTATTAACACTATTCTATCTTTTACAAATTTCCCCTTAAATATTGTTTCGAGAAAGAAATACATAAAAAAAATACATTTACAATTCAAAAGTCTAACATTCTAAGCTTCAAATCTTTAACCTTGTGCTTGAGATGTTGTTGTCTCCTTGTCTTCATGTTCGGGATAAATTTTTGCAAATTCTTCGGTTTATCTTTTTCACATTATATGCACGGTGAGCGTTGTAAATTGGAAAGATAAAATACTTGTTTTCCCGAATATTCATATACTTTCATATCATTGAATTACTCTTCGATGTCCAGACAAGCTTCAATGGCATCTTTCCCAAACCTGTACTCTTTTCTTTCAACTTTCCATTTAGAAGGACCCAGGTTTCTTCATCGCCTTTCTCCATTATTCTTAAGACTTCTGACAATACAAGTCGTAGTATACCCGTTGAATAATGATGCACTTCGGTGAATAGCATAACAAGGTTACCTTCCTACAATGGACTTGTGGAAACAAAGATTGGTTACTAAGGCTCTTTGGAGTATATGTATATATACTCCAACAAAAACAAAGCAACCAATCTTTGTTTCCAGCTCAATATGCACTCTCAATAATACCTAATTCTTCACGATACTATTACTAAGTAATCAAGAGAACTAGTATATGTAAAATAACAAAATAACGAAATACAAGCTTATGATAATGTCTTCGTCATATAAAGAGATGAAATCTCTCACAATATATAAAACTAAAACAATCACGTTCGAACACGAGAAAACCATTAAAAGACAAAGAAACGAAACTACATTCTCAAATCTTTTTTACCAACAATGAAAAAATGAAAAAAAAAATTCAAATTGGAGAATGAAGTTTCAATGATAAATATACATTTGTAAACAAACGAAATACAAGCTTATGATAATGTCGTCGTCATATAAAGAGATGAAATCTTTTACAATATACAAAACTAAAACAATCACGTTTGAACACGAGAAAACCATTAAAAGACAAAGAAACAAAACTACATTCTCAAATCTTTTTTACCAACAATGAAAAAATGAAAAAAAAAAATCCAAATTAAAGAATGGTGTTTGATTGATAAATATAGATTTGTAAACAAATGGGCATTTGGTCTAGTGGTATGATTCTCGCTTCGGGTGCGAGAGGTCCCGAGTTCGATTCCCGGAATGCCCCTCTTTTTCACTTTTTATGTGAATCTATCAAGCACTTTATCTTATCTTTGTACGTAAAGAATGAGAGGAAGCCCCCACAGAAGGTACTCGTAAGTCGTAACCTTATATGGGTCTAAAGTGGAAGATGTTGGTCATTTGCTGCTCAAGGCAAATGTTTCTATGAATATGTGTTGTTTTTTGGTTCTCTAAAATAACTATCGAGTCCACTGATTTTCTAAATTTTCATATTTAATTTGTCATACATGGATTCAGAAATCAGAGCTATCAAGGCACAGTATATGCCTCTGGACGACCAAAAATAAGTTCTCAACAACCTAAGTGTGAATCGTTCTTAAAAAGCAGTTGTATATCTGGTAATGAAATGTGTGATCTTTACATCTACAGTGATAAACAATAATATGAAATGAAGAAAGAATCAACAGTTAGCAAACCATTATTTAAAGATGATTTTTATACGCTTATGTCGAACAAAAACTTTCCAAAAAAAAAAAAGCTACAAGAAACTCGAAAGCGTGTTAGGCTTAATACCATGTTCAAGAAAAAAAAAAACCCAAAAGGTAGCACAATGCACTTGAACATAAAAGCATCTCATACAGCATTTGTATTGACTCAAAAAAAAGTATATGAATTGTTATAATTGAACAAAAAACGCCAATAAAAATCATCTTGGTGACGGGATGTCCACGTGGAGCCCAAGGTCCATTCCGTTGTACGCAATTGGAGCATACATCCATAGATCATCAGAGCTCAATAGCTACAAAATACCATACCTTTAATAATATAAATATATAATGTTACCATAAAATAAAACTCGATTCTTTTTTTAATACTAATAGCTTTTATTTACTAACCTTAATTTGGAGCTGTAAAAATTTCACATACTCAACGGCTTCTTCAAGCATTGTGCTTATATCAACCTTCGTATATAACGGAAAAAAAACATATTAAAGCATATTTTATTTCAAATAATGCTTGAAAACAAAGATAACCTATAATACTTCCTTACCTTTGTACCATTAGGAACAAGATTCTGTAATATTCTTAGCCTTTCATTAATTTTCTCTCTTCTTTTCTGCAAAAAGACAGTGTTGGTTCCAATCAGCTTAATGGGTCGATTTGGGTCATGTTTTTATCTTAATTAAGATTATATAATAATGTGTTTGAAATGTCAACCTATCTCTACACATACTAAAAGGTTTCCGTTGTGTCCCGACTCTATTTTGAACTGTTACCCAAACCGCCCAAAGATCAGCTCAATTAAATTACCAACCTTTGCGTAGACGCTTTGGCTGTCAATTGCTGATCCACTACTTGCTCTTTTCTTGCCATTTGTGTTCAGCATTTCAACTCCTTTTGTTCTCGGACTTACATCCCGCCCTCCGTATGAATCATGATCCGCATCAGGTTTAACTACGTCTATGTTGACTTCCGAAACAAGCTTCTTACTCTTAGTTACCTTTGGTTTTTTCCAACTTGTGTGAAGCTACATTATAAAAAAAAAAAAAAAGTTTATCAAAACTCAATACATATCAACCGCATTCAAGATTAGCAATTATGAAAATAATGTTTAACATACATCTTCCAAGCTACAAGAATGTTTTCTAGAAATTAGCGACAGGTTATTGTACTCTGGAGAGGGAATGCCGGAAATGCCCTTTCGGCTGCCCCTTGAACAAGAAACCGAGTCCCCACTTGAAGTAGGAAAAAAGACACTCTCATTAGCATCTGTAAAACTGTTTTGTTGCAACCAATACGGCATGTCTCCAGTTATGTTATCGGAAACGGATACCGAAGTTTCATTAATGGATTCATCGTGTGGCCAAAACGCAGAAGAATCTTGAAAAGTAGGTAATTTAGTTGAAAAATTGGTGAATAAATGTGACATAAAATCAGTTTCTTCAGTAAAAAAGTTTCTTTCTCCTTCTATAAGGGTTGATAAAGGTTCCATTTCGGTTATTGGAGTTGAAGTGTCAAAAGAGGTTATGTTTGCATATATACATATCATATGTGAGAGTTGATTCAAATTATTATAAATATAAAAAAGAATTAGTCATAAGCAAATGATTAGAATGTTTGTTTAGGGAGTAATACAGCTAACTTGACCTTTCACAATATCTAAACCAGTCAAAACTGAGACGGGGATAACCGCTTTTTTATTTAATGATAATTAGCTTATCATATTCATCATGTTTAATAAGATCAAATCTTCCAAACACACTCCGTGATGCTTATGTTTGATAAATTCATTTTACGGATTTTGGGTTTGGGTTACATACATTCAAGGTTATAAGTATTTCGAAAGGATTCAAATATTCAATAGATTGTATTTGTTTAATTATAGAAAGAAGTAAGATTGTATGAAATGAGTGAGCTGTAGATATGTTATCTCTAAAAAGAAAAATTCGAATTAGTTAAGAATACATAAATAACAATTGATTGGGAGTGCGAAACCGCGTGAGCAAATATTCCCGCCGATGTTGGCGCATTTCAAACTTATTTTTTATGTAATATAATACTACTTCTCCTCGTGCAAATTGCAAAAACCTTGAAAATAATAGAATTACAAAATCATAATCATAAATATAATATATTTTTAATTGCACGTCTCTAATCAAATTGAAACTAATAATAATTCAACAACAACTACAATACTTCTCTGATTGGAGGCACGTTAAACTTAGATGTTTATATCTAGAAACAAATTAACTAACAATATAACATTTGGCAGGAAGTTGAAAGTCACATTTTATGGGGAAAATTACTTTTGATCAACATGTTTAAACTTTTTTTTCAACTTTTGTTTTTGAGTTATAAATTTTTTCTTTTTTTAAATTTTATCAACTATAGACCGGTTGAATAATTCATTCCAATTTTAGTTAATTCCCGAGTATTTTTCAAATACCCGATTTTGTTTACCAAATAAGAACATAAGCAATCTAATAATACAATTAAAGTTTTAAACCCAAAGGGATTCCCAATTAACCAAACACACAGCTATCAAACATTTCATACTCAAAATCAATGAAAACATATGATCACATATCCAAGCAAACGATTATGAAATTAGCTACGCATAATTGAAACTAAACATGAATCATAAAAAAAGTTGAACATGATACCAAGTGTTTTATGAAATTCCAATGTATAAAATACCCAAATTGATATGAAACTGAAGCCAACAGTTTGATTTCCAATGAAATTGACGAAAATTATGTTGCATGATTGGTGAATTGCTCTTAGAAATCCAAGCTCTCCCCAAAACTCCGAATTTGTTTTGTGTATCTTGTGTTGTGGGAATAAAGGTGATGATGTGTGTTAACAGAAATGATAATGATGATGGTGTCCCTTAATCGACCTCTTTTCCCAGTAAAAATAGCATCACCAAAAACCTTTCAATACTAAATACTTTATGGCATTAAACTAACAAGTTGTAACAGCCCGACACCCCATGCGTCGCAGTCATACACCACTGCGACGCAGTGGTGGCTCAGCCAAGCAGTTTTTGTGTTTTACTCCTATTATTCGCGTTATCTTGGCATATCTTGACGTTAATTCTCCATTCCAATGCTAAATACCTAAATACATACTTTTACACAAAATATAAGTACATTGGGGCATATCCATCATGTTTTAGACTAAAAACATAATAAATATCGCGAATAGAAATATATATAATTGAGCGATATCAAACCCCTCATACTTAACAATTTGTTTGCCCTCAAGCAAATCCGACATAAACTCTAACTCATTTTACAGTAAGAAAAGTTCAAGGGATCACGGGCACATACATTTAAATACATTCCGATATTAATAATTAAAGATTTGCGTGAAATTGCAAGATCGTAAACCGACTACGAACATCAAATGCTACTAAATTACTTAAGTAAACAAAAACCGCAATTTTCTAACTCCAATTCCCATTATATCCCCTAGTTTTGATATGTCCAAATAACCACCCCTTTTCCGTAACTCACCAACCTAAGTCGGAGCGATCAGCCTACCATTGGGCCGACCCCTATGCATATGCTTTCGGGGGATACTCCAATATCACATAATCTATTTCCTTTGAGAACTATTGGTTAGTCTTTGCATTTTGCTTGCCTCTCACTTTTGTTCACTTCAAATCCTAAAGATTTGTAATTTATATTTTCTCTGAGGTGAACGTTTTTGTAAGGGGTTTGATTCTTCGTTAAAGTGAGGATGAGTGTAATTTGTTGACGGGAAAGACCTATGGCTTTTTTCTTCGCCTCTAAATCTTTTCGGGGTTAAGTGATATCTAAGTTTCCCCAACTACCCCCGAAAGAGTGCAAGTACTAATAGGGCTCGGTACTAGGGATATCTAGCGGTTATCCGGATTTTAGATTTTTCAGGAAAATGCAAGGAACTAAAGTCGGAAAACCTAATCTCTTATTTACAAGTATTTTACTACCAAGAGTTGTTCCTAACAATTTCACGTTGATGTACCGGAATGAATTTAAATGTCCAAACCCCTATCATCTTCCTAAACTACGTTTAAGCGTTTTTTTTTTTTTTTTTTTTTTTTTTTTTTTTTTTTTTTTTATGACTCAAATGGGACAAAATAAAACATGATGGATACGATAAGGATTATTAAACTAGCAAATCAATAAAACATTAATTATCTAATGTATAGTCACCACTCTCGTGTATAGTTTATACGTTTGACAACTAAGCATTAAGTACTTAAGTCGATTATATGATTTAACCTTATAAGGCTTCATATCGAATAACCTCTCAACACCAGTTTGATTTCTCATAAACTTGAAAACGAACTACACAATCAAGTTTAATTATTATAGTCCTTTGATACTAGTTTGTCTCGGATACTAATACCTTTATATTAATTAAAGACCGATTAATAATTTCATAAAACGTTTTATAGGTTTCACATATTCCTCTCGAATACCTATGATATTTTGTCTGTCACTTAACGCTCCTACTAACATTTTATATAAAAGGGTTTAATAATTTCTTAAATTTAATTATGTAAGGATATATGGTTAAACATACAATCTAGATCATCATTTGCATTATTAATTAACAATCTACATAACTAATCATATCCAAAAGGAATTTAGCTACTCATAATTATCAAAACACAATAATCAATATTGAATTAAAACATCTTTAATTAAAAGTAGAAAATAGTAATAACAATATCAATGAGTTAAATGATCAAATACGAAAATTCTAAGATTAATTTGTCACTAATCAATCTCCAAAAATCGGTTTCAAAATAAACCTTAAGGGTAATTGTATCACCAAAACCCTTCTCTAATTCTGTGCCCTCTATAACGTATTCATCAAACTAAATTTTGTAACCCTAAAACCACAAGCTCTCGACGCGTGTGACGGGCGTCATCATGGTCGAAGCCCGTCGCGCCACCATTTTAAACTGTGTATAGCTGCTAAATCATTCTGGTCACCGTTTAGTTTTCTTCAATCTTCAATCTTTAACGAAAAGGAACCCGACTTCCGTTCTCTCCAATTCCCGCTCTATTTATGCAATTTCTGCTTCATAACTCTCATGCAATGTTGGAAAAGGAAGTTACATAAAATTATTAGCATTCAAAATACATGTCACAAAATAAGAAATAAACTTTTACATAGGCAATCATTTTAGGCCATGTAAACTACTCATCAATACTTTTATATTTAGTTAAAAATGGCAAGATGTGCGGATTGGGTAATGGGTTAAATGGGTCATTTTATGGTATGGGACTGAACATAGCGAGTAAGGTTGGTTTTCCCGCCAACCCTTTTTCTTTTCCTCTTTTTTGAAAATGATTTAAAGCCATTTAACATTTTAGTATATATAAAACAACAAAAGAAAAGAAAAAAAAAACAAAGTGCTATGACAGTAACAACTAACAACATGTCTTTAAAAAAAGATCATAAGTTGTTCTCTTTTCTTTTGGGACTCCAACAGTAGCATCTATTTTAAAATGTAATTTACTTCCATTTACAAAAACGTTACAAGATCAACATATAAAATATATGATCGTAAAAGAATCCACAAAAATGAATCGAATAAAGAGACAAATACATAGTTTCTGAATTTGTATAAAAATGCTTCTTTTTTACAATAAAGGTCCTTGCAGTTCCATCATTTGAGTATTAGTAAAGTAATAACACATGTGTTCTAAAAACTGATAATGAATAACATGATATTGATGGGAATTTTAGTTCAAATATAAGGATTTGTAGAGAGTATATATTGACATGAGTGTTGGTGCAATATCTGTGACCGTTGTTCTAGATTAATTAAGTCTTTAGTACTGGTCTATTTTAGTCTGTAATGGCCCAATAACATTGTATTGTTATGTGGGCTAGTTAGTCTGTTATAGGTATTAATGGACTTTGCATAGTCCATGAGCCCATTAGTGGCCCAAGCCTGTGAACATGTCTCTATATAAAGAGACATTGAGTTTAGGTTTAGGTTGGCAATTCTGAATGGTTCAGGAGCAGAGAAAGACTGAGAGAGTTCTGAGAATACTTTATTGTAATTGAGTGATTCAATAATAAAGTATTTGGAATTCGGGTATTTCGTGTTTGTTATTAATTATTGTTTATGTGTTTATTGCATTCGATTATTACTTGTGTGTTTATTGATTACGAGATTCCGCATCGTATTCAGTATAGTTTAATCCTGTAGATCAGACCACTGGGACCTATAATTGGTATCAGAGCAAACGTTTTGTTTGCTCTCTATCGAGATTTGGTTCAGGATTATATATCAGGTTTTACTCGATTTTGGGATTTAGGGTTCAAGTTTTCTGGCGGCTGTTATTAAAGAATTAGGGTTCTTATTTTTTTTGGCGGCTGGTTTATACAAATTAGGGTTCTTCAATCTTTTTGGCGGCTGCATTAGTAAAATATTAGGGTTTTGTGACGGCTGAAATTTCAGAATTAGGGCTAACGGCGGCTGACTTCGTGAAGCAAAGTTCGTTAAATTTTGAGAAATCAAATTTCCATATTGGGCTCACCACTCGGGTCTAATTGTCATCTTACTTGGGCTTTTCAATACACACTGTTTGGGCTTTGTGAATTAAAAGAACAGCAAATGCAATTTGGATGGATTTTTGTCTTTAGCCAAAAATAAAAGAAAGTGGGGATAAAGGTGTGGCGGCTAAAACAAATAAATACACAGGACAACAAATTTTCTAGCCGACACAAGGAAATCACAGACACACAGCAACACATCATCTTCGTTTGAATTAAATTGCTTTTTCGCCTCATCTTCGTATGAAACATCTTCGGCAACTGATTTCGTTTCATCTTCGTTCGTCTTGACTAATTGTTTGTTGGAATTTCTTGTTCGTGAAAGTAAAAAGTAATCATCGATTTATCATCTTCGCCAGCGATTAACAGTGGAGATTGAATTCATATTCGTCCCATCATCTTCGTTGATCTTCGTAGTTGTTTGATCGATTCATCTTCGTCTAATTTTCGTAAATCATCTTCGGCAGTGAATCAATTGGGGACGAACATCAAGCGAACAAAACAAACGAAGATGACATCTTCGTGGCAGTGACTGTTATTACTTGTTCGTGGCCGACTGACAAAGGCGGACGAACACCATCTTCGTTTAAGATTCATCTTCGTGGCTGTTGTTCGTGAAATACATCTTCGTGGAAAAGGCGAACATCTTCTTCGTTCCGAAGTCATCCTCGACATTTTTACTTGTTCGCCGATTTGACTTGTTCGCCGATTTGACAGGTCTTTTACTTGTTCGCCGATTTGACGAACACCTTGTTCGCAATTTCAGTTGTTCGTGAATTGATCTTCGTGGCTGTTTTCATCTTCGTGAAAAAGCACGTGGCGGCTAGAACATCTTCGTCTGTTCATTCAAGATTCAGAAATCATCTTCGTGAAATCAACAATCAGGTTTTTGTGAAACTTTTGTTTGTGTTCGTGGCTTGATTTTGAAAATCAAGTTCGTGAGTAGTTCGTGATTCATCTTCGTGGCCGTGTTCAGACTTACTATTGTGGACACTAATTGGGCTTCTATTGGACTGCTCATTTGGGCCTGCATTTGATTTGTATTTCGGGCTTTACTTGGACTGATTTAAACGTGTTATTTGGACTGGACTTCTATTGAACTTGGACTCGTTAATTACTTTGACCGATTAATTGGACTTATTACTTGGACGATGGACTTAATTAATTTAACAAATAATAAAGAAATGGATTCTTTAAAATCCGATAGTCCACCTAAATTAAGTGACAAGTCTTTTTATTATGAATGGGCAGATAAGTTTGAATCTTACTGTAGGGTCAATGACTTACAAATGTGGGTGTGTATTCGAGAGGCATATAACCATCCACGCGCTACTACAAACGGTGTGACTGCTGAAATACCAGTCGCTAAACTCACACCTGAGCTTAGACGAGAATATGATGGTGAGAAGAGAGCATTGGCAAGTCTAAAGATGGCCTTGCCAGCTGAAATGTCACATCTTTACAAGAACAATAGCCAAACTTCAAATGATCTATGGAAAGCGATTGAAAAACAATATGCCGGAACTCCTGCTCAGCAAAAGAGTCGAGCGAACCTCCTTAAACGACAATTCAATACTTTCAGATCAGGAGTCAATGAACCTTTTGAAGATACTGTTACCAGATACTACAATCTCCTTGCAGAACTTGCCAGATATAAAATAGACGTAGAAAGCGAAAAGGTTGAGAGATTTTTAGATGCTTTGCCTAAGCGTTGGGAGAGTTACATCAACTTAATAAAAGATGAAATTGATAAAAACACTGGCGAAGCATTAACTTTGGAGAAATTGCTAGAAAGATTCAGAGGTTATGAGCAGACACGTTTCACAACTGCATTCAAGGCTTCAATTAGTGATCAAGATACTGAGATTATGTGTTCAGACAAAGAACAAAACGACGTTCGCAGTAAAACCAGTTGTACCGCAAGTGAAATTAGCTCAAATAAAGAGAATATTCATGATACTGAAAATGAATCAAAGGTTTGCAGCTGTACGTTGGATCTATCTAACGAAAACTTTATTGCAAAAATGGCTGGTCTCCAAACTGAAAAGTCAAAGGTACTTCTTGACCTTGAATCTGTGAAGGAACTGTGTAAATCTTTCACTATTTTAACTCTTGAACATGATGAATTGACCAAGTCAGTATCTACTTTGGAAACACAGCAAACTAAGCTTGAAAAAGAAGTGTCAATACAAATTTTCTTAAAAGATGATATGTCTAAGAAATTTCATCAAAACGAAAAAACTAGAAGGCAACTTTTAATAGATGTTGGTCTTTTAACTCAAAAAATTGACATGTTATACGAATGTCTTGAAAACGAAAAGAAGAGTTTTGCGGCCAAAGTACAAGATTTGAATGAGTGTCGAGTAAAATTAACTGAACAGGAAAGGAAGATGGAACAGTTCCGCACCTCTTCTAGCACATTGAACTCCATCATAAGTCGTCAACGCACTAGTGGGAACACTGCAGGTTTGGGATATAATGAAACACCTCCACCTTATAGTCACAATTACAATTCTCTTAAAGCTGAATGTGACGTGAAGGAAAACAGTGCTGACTCTTCTTGTGAATCTTCCTCTACAAGGGACGATCAAGCTGAGTCAAGTGTTTCGAAGACAAAAATGAGTACATTAGCTGAAAACTCAAAACCCAAACAGCCCATGGACGACTTGAAGTGCTTTAAATGCCGGGAACATGGTTATGTGGCCTCGGTATGTCCAAAGAAGAAGAAAGAGCAAGCTGACAGATCGTCTTCACCGAAGACTAAACAAATGGCTCATTCATATTCACCTGTACGGAAACAGGTGCAACATGCTCGGCACTCAATGGCTCGCTCATATTCACCTGTACGGAAACAGGTGCCCCAAACATGGATTAAGAAACAGGAACACACGGGTGTTTCTAATGATCGTTCATTTCAACGGCGTCCATTTCGACCGTCTTTCAGAAGTTCTAATCCATACTGCCCGAGTCAGAAAGTAAATTCCTTTTATCGGGAATCGAGTCAAAGAGCGAATTCATCTTATCAGCAATCAAGATCCTTTCGTCCACCGAGGAACCATCTGCCTTCTAAAGTTCAAGCTACGGTTACTAAAGATGATGGTTTCTTCAAAGAATTTGTCTACGTGAACGAGAGAGGACAATCAAGACGTGTTATGGCATGGGTTCCCCACCATAACTGATCATTGCTAGTTTTAGCTGATATTTTTGTAACTTTGTAATTTCTTTTTATGAAAAATAGAATCGACATGAAAACCTCAAAAATTTCATGTCGATCTCAAAAAAAAAAAAAAAAAAAAAAAAAAAAAAAAAAAAAAAAAAAAAAAAAAATTATTATTACTAACGTTTGTTTGCAGGTTATGACGCGCGTACGAGACTCTACTCTTGAAAACTGCTGTTTGAGGCGTTGTTCATCGTCAGACAGCTCAGGGGGAGTTTTGTTGTCATTTATGGAAGCTCGAAGAATACAAGCTAAAATGATGAACTTAGTTGAGTCAACTCGTGATGAAGACTTTGATAAAGAACGAAGTTCACAACAACAAACGGAGCTGCCTAACTCTTCACAAGCATTAACGGAGAAGACTAACTCTTTGAAAGCGTAAACGGAGAAGACTGAATCTTCACAAGCTTAAACGAAGAAGACTGAATTATTGCAACAATTCAGGGGGAGTTATTCAAGACAATGATGAGTTAGAAGAACCTGCAAGGATCACAAAGAGAAAAAAAAACTATAAAGACTTTGAGCGTATAACGGAATCTAGAAGCAACAGTCAAGGGGGAGTTTGTTGGTGCAATATCTGTGACCGTTGTTCTAGATTAATTAAGTCTTTAGTACTGGTCTATTTTAGTCTGTAATGGCCCAATAACATTGTATTGTTATGTGGGCTAGTTAGTCTGTTATAGGTATTAATGGACTTTGCATAGTCCATGAGCCCATTAGTGGCCCAAGCCTGTGAACATGTCTCTATATAAAGAGACATTGAGTTTAGGTTTAGGTTGGCAATTCTGAATGGTTCAGGAGCAGAGAAAGACTGAGAGAGTTCTGAGAATACTTTATTGTAATTGAGTGATTCAATAATAAAGTATTTGGAATTCGGGTATTTCGTGTTTGTTATTAATTATTGTTTATGTGTTTATTGCATTCGATTATTACTTGTGTGTTTATTGATTACGAGATTCCGCATCGTATTCAGTATAGTTTAATCCTGTAGATCAGACCACTGGGACCTATAATGAGGAACCTATAGCTGTGAAGCACGCCAGAAATATATGTGGTAAACAAGTATTTTGTATGAAATATATCACTCAATAATTCATAAATAATTCATACCCCTTTAACATTGGTCCGAGCTAGTATTCGAACGAAGTTACAATCATCCAACCCGTGTTCGTAACTATGATCCAAGTCGAATCCCACTTCCTTTTGTATGCTTCACAAAAAAGAAAGTAAACAACATGTTTTTATTTTGTTAATTTATTTGTTTAAATAAAATGTGTGCTTCGTCTAGGTTGGGGTTGTAGATGAGAAGGGTTCTCAAGGATTCAAAACACATACATATTAAACAATAAAGTGATCAAAAAGATTTAACAGAATCAAAGTTTAACCCAAATTAATTAGAATCAGGCTAAGAATAAAAATCAAATTTTTACAAAACTAACTGAACGGATCGAAGTAAAAAAAAAGTAACTGTATACCCGGAGTAAAAATGCGATTGTAAATTAGGGTTTAAACAAAAAATATGAAATCTTACCGGTTAAGGTTTGCACTGAAACTAAAACTGTAGATCGGGTTGAAAATATATGCAGTCGAGCAAGAGATAATCAGGTTGGGGCAGTTGTCGGAGAAAAAAAAAAAGGCAGGGTGGTGAATGCGACTGCGTTTGCCTTTGGGAAAGATATACGTTAAAATTGAGTAAGGTATTCTAGTAATTTTGAAATTTTAAGTTTTTAAGAAATCAAAAGATTTGTTTTATATTATAGTAGAGATAAGTTGATATCAATAAGTGGAACTAAAAAGTTAGTGATTATTATAGATTAGATTTGGGTTATAAGTAAACTAAAGTCTGAATATTTATTTCACGATTCTAATTAGATGTGACTATTTGATGTAGCGGCCATTGAATGTGAAAGGCAAACCAAATAAGGTAAGTTTTATGTATATTTTTAATGGGCTTTCTTATTTACTGAAATGTTGCATTGTTTGTACGGCTTCCATACGTGAAGTTTACTAAATGTTATATTCATTGTCTAAAATAATGTTATATGATTGTGACTAACCTAGTGATTATCCGCTCTCACCATATAAAAGAAATTTGAATAAGAGCAAATAAGGTCGGATTTGCCAAATTAAAAGATATACCGTAAGAACAAACAAAGTCGGATTTGTCGGGTAAAATTGTAAGAGCAAAAGAGATCGGGTTTGACAAAAGAATAAGTTGATTAATTAAAGAATAAAGAACAATATTATCTGTGAAATATTAAAAGAGAGTAATGGATAAATTACTATGGCTTAGGTTATAACTTGTTATTGAAAATTGCATGTTATGTCTTTATTAAATTTTATTTGATTGTTATATGGATATATTTTGTTCATGTAAACCATAATTTGCTGACCAAAAACTCTTAAAATTTTTGCAACCCAGATTAGTAACACATTAGGAAAATCCCATATCGGTCGTGGATAGGGGTGGCAAAATGGACGGGTTGGGTCGGATTGGGTCATGGGTCAAAACGGGTGCGGATCAAAACGGATCATATTGAAAAAGGGTCAAATTGGTTCGGGTCAAAACGGATCGGACGGGTTGGATTGACCCATTTGCTTTTTTACACTTTTTCTTTATGTTTTATAAAAAATAAGTCAAGATAAAATTTTAAATTATATTATATTAGTAAAAGTTAAAATTTATAAAATCTATAATAATAATAATAATAATATATTAATCAAAAAAATATATAAAGTAAAATAGTGGAAGGAAAAAGCTAATGCATTTTTTTTTAACATGGACAAATGTAAACTAACACACAAACTTAAATTTTATTGTTTATAAATTTATTATAAAATATAGTTAAATTTAATAACCTTAGCTTTGAATCTTTATTGGACAAAAAAGTCAAAACAATTGTCATTTCTTGTTTGTTACTTCGGTTCTTTTATGTACTCCTCTCACCCATTTCAACCCGTTTTTACTTTAATTTCTAATTCCCTCAACCCATTATGACCCGCATACATATTTCATTCAATCCAAATTCACCCAAACCATAAATTAACGGAACCATTTGACCCAAATTTAACTATTTGGGTCAAGATTGCCGGGTATAGTCGTGGAAAAAAGTGATGTCTGAGTATATTGTAACACCCGCCTTTCCATGACTATAATATTATCCGTTTTGCCAGCAAGGCTTACGGTTTTACTTTTGGTGGAGTTGCCCAGGGTCATCCATCCTGAAATTGGTCACCCATCCTGAAATTACCCTGGCCTAAGCACGCTTAACTACTACGTTTCTAAGTTTTGCAGTGTCTGTAGCCACCAAAACGCGTCAGGTCATGAAAGACTAAGGTTTACCAATATGCCCAGACATTACTTTTGTCAATGGTCGATGTGAGATTTGCCGAAGGTGTTATAAATATCGTGCTCCCAGTAATCGCCAATGCTTTTCATCCGGTGCAAGATTTTTGTTTGATTACTTTAGATTACCCTTTTAAGTACCTATGTAAAGAAAATGACAATTTCATTGAAAATCATAAACTTTGCAGGTATGTGACATTTGGAACGGGTGGTTGTGACGGTATTGTAACTGTATGGGATGGAAACAACCAGAAGAGGCTATATCAGGTACATTGCTAAATTCTCTATATTTTTTTGGTCAAAATCATTTTCACGGTAATTAACAAGTTGTGTTCATGTTCATGTCCATTTTCAGTACCCAAAGTACCCGACAAGTGTTGCTGCTTTAACATTCAATAGAGACGGTAGATTACTAGCAGTTGCACCCAATTATACATATGAAGAACGAGAGAAACCGTACTATTTCATTGTTACTGCATATAGCCATATAACCTTTAATTTATTGTATTTTCTCGATTTTACCAACTCTGGTGTTATTTTGCAGTAATGACAAGATGCTATATTTGTGCGCAATGTGAATGAAGTTGAAGTGCAACCAACACCTAAAGTTTACCCGAATGCTGCTTCAGAACTAGAAACTTCAGTAGGTTTATGGTAATATGTACTGAGATTGCATTTTATTCTTAATGTAATTTTCAAACACCAATACTAAGCCTGTTGTGTACTTTTAGCGGTTTATAAATTATATTGCTTATTCCCTTCTACGATGCGATGATTTATATTCTTTAAGAGAGTTCAGATTTACTCGTTTTTTGATGCACAATTTGCATAATTGAAGAACAATATTAGCAAAATGAAAACGCTTTTCAATAATTTTGCAGAATGATGTTTAAAGGTGAAACAACAAATTACTTTCTGAGCTTCGGATCTGATTATCAAATTGGTTAAATTACAAACTATAAAGTTGATCACTTCCACAGTTGACCGTTTACAATACTATATCACATCTTTTGGCCCTCGTTCTGCTAAGAGTAAACCAACATGATTACAAATCATGTTCCACTCCACCAAAAACCGTCCATGAAATCGGCTGCATTCCAGCTTCATCTAAATCCAGAGGGTGCCGCCTGGGCACCACCACCTGCACCCGCTCCTCTCCTTGCGGCTTTTGATTGCGCGAGAATCTCATCATAATTCTAAACAATAAAAATAAAAAATAAAAACAATCCTGTCACTAAAGAGACAATAAATCACAAACAGAAAACACGCAGTTAAAGAATTATAATGATTAATGCACCTTTTATTCGATAAAAACAACCATTTTGGCTTTTACCCGGGTGAATCAATAATGGTATAGAATAGATATCTATCTTTTTCAGAATTGGCCAATTGTTTTGGGACAAATTAAAATAGTAACATGGAAACAAAATATGAGACCGAGGGAGTAGTTATATACATACCCGTTTGTCAAAAGCATTATCTCTTGAGGTAATTATTTTGTCAGCAATACCATAATCAATGGCTTCTTGGGCTTGAAAATACTTGGGACGCATAATATCTTTATTGATTTCGTCTTTTGGTTTTCCAATTCCTTTTTCGAGAAGCTCAAGGAAGTAATCTGTGTTTGTGTCCAGTTCTTTCGCCTTGATCCACATGTCTATAGCAGCCCCACTTGATCGATGCACTTTAGGTAAATATAACTTTGCTACAATACAATAAAAAAAAATGTGTTCCAAATTAACTATAAAGTTGATTAAAAGTTAGTGAAAAGATATTTAAACTGAATCGTACTGGAAGAATTTGGCTGCATTGCACGATACCCTTTGGTTCCAAGAGATAACAGCATTGCTGCTTGACCAAATGCCATCCCGCAGTTCACAGTATACACCTCCGACTTGCAATACTTGAGGCAAAATACAAAGATTTGTTTTAGAGATATCAGTAACATATGTAAATAAAAAGTTGGATTAACAACGCTTAATTTCTTACAGCCATCATGTCAGCAATCGCATATGCCTCTGTTTCAGATCCAACCGTCTCCATTTTGTCATTCTACATTATAAATAAGAAACAAATCAAATTATGAAAAAAAGTTGTGATTTTATTTTTAAAACCCAAAAAATAGAAGGAAGAATTACCTGTGTTCCAGATGAATTAATGTATAGATATATTGGCTTAGACGGATTATCATAGTCCAACCACATAAATTGAGCAACAAGAAGCTCAGTAACAGCTGGCACAATCTGAAACAAAAGATTATGGTAAGTTAGATCAATAAATTACAATATCTATTATAAATAAAGGTGTATCGTCTTACGGGCATTCCTAGGTAGCAAATTCGAGCATCTAAAAGCAAAGATGGCAAATCTGGAGGAGCACTTCTAGGTCTTCCGCCAGCTCTGCCACCTCCTCCACGATACATGCTCACACTCATACTGTATTTAGCGGGACCCCTGTCGTGCATTCCTGATAGACTCCACATTCCTCCGTGGTTCAGGTAATTATGAGATGATGAAATAGTTTCCTGTTAATTAAAAAAAAGTAAGTTAAACACAAATTAAATAAATATTCAAGAGTTGTGATTTAAAAAAAGAAGAGTGACCTCGTTGACGTTTTCGGCTTGGCGCCTTACAGGATTATCTTCTGTCATGAACATGTCCATCTGTGTAGGACTGAGACCGTAGAGATATTGGGGGACGTTCTTGAAATTATCCATCACTGCATAAGTATTAGACTCAAGTAAGTTAATAATATAAAATCTGTTGAAGATAACAAGTATAAGCAAATAGAGGCGATGATTATAAGTGGTGTGCGAGGAGTGAGTAGGGGGTGTTTGTTTGATAAGCCCGGATTTTATGGCTTATGTAAGGGCTTATTACTGTTTATTAAGCTCAAACAATAAAAAAAAAAAAAAAAAAAAGTTAAAACTAGTGATTTCAGAATAATAATCGCATGAATGAAGTTAAGTAAACCCTAAATATTCAAAATTAGGGGGAAAAGAGAGTTACATCCATCTTTAAGGTTTTCTTGTCTAAATTGGTTTGGAATATAATCCAATTTACCACTCCCCCTTGATGATGCAGATGCAGTCACCGGTGACCGTCCTGTAACCCTAGCACTATCTTTCCTCTTCCAAATAAAAGATTTCAATAACACCTGATTATTATGATAAACTGCCGGAGAAGATAACGGTAGTAACGACGTCGACATAACTCTCTCTCTCTCTCTCTGCAACCAACCAAAACCAAATCAAACTGGTTTTCTTGATTTATTTTTTTATTTTTTATTTGGTCTTCATTTGTTTACTAACGGCGTTATAATTAATGGGCCTATGGACCCAATAACATTCTACATTGATCGGACCGGACAGCATTCAATCTAAACAAACAATTCCAATTCAAACTCTTTTCTTTTTTCTAGTTTCATAACCACATGTTTAAACATTGTTGTTTTAAAATGAGAAATATATCGTTTTATATATGGTCAATAACTGTCCATTCATTTGATGATCTTATTTTTTAAATTTATGGAATATGTTATTTATTCTGAGTCTTAATCTCAACTATCATCAACACTCTTTTTAAATAAAAACTTAAAAAGTTTCCATGACTGAAATCTTACATTTCAAATTATGAAGAAACTCTAACAATTCAAAAATATTCTCTTTCATCGATGACAACAAAAGATATTGTTCTACTTGAACGTTCTCACTCAAACTTATTTGTTTTTAAGAGTATGCTTTGATTTCTTTGAAGAATGATTTTGACGAAAAAAGTCGTTACATAAATATTATACTGTTACGCTTACTGGTACTCCCATACACTAGCACGAGAGACACCAGACTCTAACAACCTATCATTCTATTTATAGACATCTCAACATACTCTCTATAAATAAAAACTAAAGACACCTCTTTATTTAAAAACACTTTGGACTCTGAACAAAAATTTAAGTATTCATCTTCATTACTTTTGATGTTGATGATCTTCATTTTACTTCTTGTGTTGAACTCCATCTTCATAAGTA
Organism: Senecio squalidus; assembly: GCA_910822075.1. NCBI lineage: Eukaryota > Viridiplantae > Streptophyta > Magnoliopsida > Asterales > Asteraceae > Senecio > Senecio squalidus. Next base: position 67,098,614 of record CAJVGC010000590.1, on the reverse strand, counting down.
AATACTTTAATGAACACTTACTAATCAACTATGTCATCATCTTTGATTTACTTCTGAAGTACTTCAAGTTACTTCCGATGTTGAATCTCTACTTCAGAAGTAAACTCTTCAACATTGACTTTAAGCTGACTGCCTAAGATTTACTTCTGATGTTAAATTTTGTTCATCAGAAGTAAACACTTAGTAACTTTCACACACTTTGAAGATTATTAGCTTTATCCATTTTCTTCAAGACCTAACAGAACAGCTCCAAAGCACTACCGGAGCACCATAAATAACAAACGAATTATCATATCCGTAGAAGACGCCATACAAGAGCAGAAGCATTTAATACCCAAATAGGTCCACATCCAACATTAACTCAAAACAATTTTCCCGCCTAAAGACACATTTAAGACCTAGTTAAGTTGACCATACCTGATGGCGACCACTCACCAAATGCACTAGAGGTCTGCAGAGGACATACGCTCCAAACCACAGAGAAAGCAGAAGACATCCTTTTAAACCCTGGATAAAGTTGGGATGTACATTTGCCGTTGATCGAGTTTTCGTACAACAATAGTAAGACATATATTCTTTTGGTACATATTTATGTGGATGACATCATATTTGGTTCTACTAAAGATTCATTATGCAAAGAATTTGAAGATCTCATGTACAATAAATTCAAGATGAGCTGCATGGGAGAACTAACTTTCTTTCTTGGACTTCAAGTTAAGAAGAAGACAGATGGGATGTTCATTAGTCAATCCAAGTATGTCAAGGATATTTTAGACAAGTTTGGTTTCAAGGATGCAAAGGTTGCTAGCACTCTAGTTGAGACACAAAAACAACTACATGCTGATCTTAAGGGGGAGGATGTGGATATTCATCAATAAAGATCTATGATTGGTTCACTAATGTATTTAACAGCCTCAAGGGCAGACATTATGTTTGCAATTTGTATTTGTGGAGGGTATCAAACAAAGCCAAACATATCTCATCTTTATAATGTGAAAAGGATCTTTAGATATTTGAAGGGGAAAACAACATTGGGCCTCTAGTATCCTAAAGATTCTCCAAATAGTGATTATGGAGGTGAAAGTTTGGATAGAACATCAACTTCGGGAGGATGTCAGTTTTTGGGCTCAAGATTATTGTCATGGCAGTGAAAGAAAGAAACAATTATATCACCTCATCAACAGAAGCAGAGTATGTAGCAGCATCAAGTTGTTGTGCACAGGTGTTGTGGATACAAAATCAAATGATGGACTATGGTTATGCTTTTCTGAATACCCCAATTTACATTGACAACAAGAGTACCATTAGTATCATCAACAATCCAGTGAAGCACTCCAAGACAAAGCATATTGAAATCGGGTTCCATTTTATAAGAGATTGCAATGATAAAAAAGTTATTCATGTTGAGAAGGTTCATATTGATAATCAATTTGCAGATCTTTTCACAAAAGCTTTTGATGTGGGAAGATTTACATTCTTGATTGGATGTATTGACATGATCAATATTGAATGACCTTAGAATTTGAAAAACATGAAATTTTGTCTATTTAAGCCTATTAAAAGGCATACTCTTAGGTTATGGAGTTGTAATCTTAAGTTTAATTAGTGCTTTACTCTTTAGAACTGCACTATATTACTGGTGCAACATTAATAGTATATTTATATTGTGTAGTATTAACTAAAAATTGCATGTAGTTTTGTTACCACTATACTATTGGTTAATACTATCTGATCTGATAATAATGTAACTATTAGTAGTGCATGGTAATTTGTTTATGTTGGGATAATTAATTATCTATATTTTGATTTGATGATTCAAATATAAACTGATAACGGTGAAGAAGTAGTAGTTTTGGAGTTGCTGATTTATATTGAAAAAGACTAAGTGAAGAAGTTTTTACTAGTGACAGTTACTACTGGTGACAGTTAATACTGGTAGAATTATTACTGGTGAAGAAGTTTCTATTGGTGACAGTTTCTACTGCTCAGTTACTACTGATGGGAGTTACTACATACTTGGTTACTACTGCAACTCAGTTACTACTGCCCTATCAAGAGTTAATACTGCTGAGAAGATAAAGATTAATTTAGGATAAGATATGATTAGATTTTATTCTTATTTGTAATTATCTTTATCATTATAAAAGGGATTTGTTTCCTTAGAATAGGCAAATATTCTAGGAAGGTTACAAACATATCAATCTTTGTAATTATTATTCCTACGAATTAGTAGGAGTTTGTTAGCATCAAGGTTATAAATTCATAACCTTGATGAATTCATACCTAGTTCGAAAGATCCTAACAAGTGGTATCAGAGCACAAGTTTTCTCTAGATCTAAGATCCACAAGGTTTTAAGGAAAAGAAAGAAGAAAATCTACAAGTTTTGAAAATTAGGGTTTCCATTCGTCATATTCTGGGCAGCCGCAGTAAAAACGACATAACTCATTCGTTAGCCGTCGGAATTGGATGACATTTTATCTGTAGGTTATTCAAACATAAGCGCACCTTCTGACCAAAGAAATTTTCGATCTGAGCTTGTTATCAAAAGATATGAATTTTTCAAATCTGCTGCTGTAAGGTTAGATTTATTGTGTTTATGTATAATTAAACGATCGTTGCTTATTTGTTACACATTGTATCTTGGTGAATTTTGGATATTTTCTTAAAGGAATACATATCTACGTTGTGTTATAATTTTATTGTTATTGAATGTTTAGATAAGGAGATATACAATTTCTAAATTGGATGTTGAATGGTTATTGTTTGCTGAACGCAGCGTGGTAAAAAGCTCATTGTGTATTCGTTAACCGTTGGATTGTCTTGATTTTTTGATATGTGGTTCGAGATACACAGATCTACTTTGGTCTAAAATTTGAGCATGATCGGATTTTTCAATGAAACGTTACTTAATTTTTAATCTGCTGCAAAATTTTAGCTAGTATTGGGCTTATATTGATGCTGCTGCTACGTTGTTAGTACTACAATAAACATTTTTCTGTTCGATGGTGAAGTTAGTATTGCTCCTTGTTGGTATTGAAACTTAGTTAAATTAGTTTTAATTTCATTAATGTTGCTCGTTACTACTGTTGTTGAAGTACTGCTTCATTACTACAGACGGAAGATATTATAATACGGAATGAAGACAGTTACTACTGAAGAACATGGTTACTACTGCAAGACTATTACTACTGCATATTCTCATTACTTCTGCAACTATTTTTTTCTACTGCGTGAAGAGTGATAAGAAAGTTTAGCATTACAATTAGATTTAGATTGTAATTCCTTTATTAGATAGGTTAGCCTCAAGGTCTATATATAGATCCTTGTAATTGATAGAAAACACGTTGTATTGATTCACTTTATTCAATATAATTGAGGCTTATAATTCGACATACATTATTGTTCATAACTGTTTCTCTTATACAATATTTGTTTGTTAGATAAACTTGTAATATCAAGGTGTTCATCCGCTGCTGAACTTCCTTGATAGATCAAGATCTTTATTAGACGTGATTTGGGTTTAAACAACCTAGACGATCCTGACAAGTGGTATCAGAGCACAGGAGGTGCTCAAGATCCATTGATCTACAAGTTTCTAAGAAGTCTCATCCAGAAGAAATCAATCTACAACATGACAGACGTATTAGTGAGCAAGGTTTCTGTACTCAATAGTAATGACTTTGATCTATGGAAGCTACGTATCAAGCAACACATACTGCTATCTGATTATACAGTATGGGATGTCATAGTCAATGGTAACTAAGAGATTGAAAATCTCGCAGCTGACGGATTGCCTGGTGTTGTTGCTCGTCCTATAACTAATTTAGAGAGAAGAGAGAAGCAAACAGAGATAAAAGCTCTAAGTATCCTTCTTATTGCTATTCCAAACGAATATCAATCTCAATTTGAAGGATACAAGGATGCTAAATCTTTATGGGAAGCATTGGAGAAGAGGTTCAGCGGAACACACATACAAAGAAAAACAAGAAGGCTCTTCTCAAGCAAGAGTACGAAAATTTCAAGGCTTTGAAGGAAGAAAGAATGACACAGACATTCGATCGATACAAGAAGCTTACTGGAGAACTCGGAAGTGCAGGAGTTAGGATTGATAAAGATGACATCAATCCAAAATTCATCAGATCTTTGGGTGAAGAATGGATAATATACATTGTCTCATACAGACAGGGTGATGTATTGGAAGAGATGGATTTGGACGATCTCTACAACGATCTTAGAGTCTTTAAAGAAGAAGTTGAAGCAAAGAATCCGAGTAGCAGCAACAATAGTATTAATAATTTTAATCCTGCTCTTATCACACCTTCTGCAGGACCAACTCAACATGATTGTGGAGAAGATCTGTCCTTTGAAGCTTTCATCTCACAAAGCTCCTGCTTAACCAATGAAGATTTGAAGCAGATTCATCAAGATGACTGGGAAGAGATGGATCTAAAGTGGCAGATGGACATGCTTTCATTGAGGGCAAGGAGGTTTGTTCAGAGGACTGGAAGAAGATTTAACCCAAGAAACAATGACAGAGTTGCCTTTGACAAAAGAAAGGTAAAACGCTTTGATTGTGGTGAACCATGCCACTTTGCAAGGGAGTGCAAAAACAAGACAAAGTTCAACAACTCAAGAAACACACCAGAGAGTACATCAACTGCACTAATCACACAAGATGTATTTGGGTATGACTGGAATGACTTAGCATAAGAAACCAGTCAAAACAGATCGTTAATAGCAGTCATAATTGAAAACACATTTGTTTCTACTGAGACGGTTTCTACTGCTCCCCATGCAGTTGCAGTTTCTACTGAAGAAGGTGATACTACTGTAGCTGGTGTTTCTACTGAGCCTGTTCCTACTGCAATCAATGACGATGTTCTTGGATATGACTGAGATGAAGATACACAAGAAACGACTGAAGAATCCAATCTTATTCAATCATTGATGGCCATTGATGCATCTTCAAAGGACACAGCAACATCATCTCTCATGGCTGAGGTAAATTCCAAACTTTGTTCTACTGATTGTAAAGAAGTCATGTCTAAATATAGAAATCACAATCAATTGTTATGTGACTCAATTAAGACATTAGAAGAACAAAGAAGATCAGCTGCTAGGGGGATAGAGAATCTAGAAAATCAAATTAAGTCTTATAAAACTAATGAGTTAAGTTATCAAGAAAAGATTAATTTGGTTGAATGGCAGAGAGATGATCTATTAGTTAAACTTCAGGATGCTAGGGAAGAAATCAAACGATTAATTGAGGAAAAAGATAAAGTTGAATTAAATGTAGGGAAACTAGAACATGCTTCAAAATCTGTTAATGACCTAATTCAACAACAAATCCATGGAAAATTAAAAGTTGGATTAGGTTATAAAGAAGTAGCCTCACCATTTAATCAAAACTATATCCCTCCAACTTTAGATGCACCTAGAATTCCAATCACACAAACACCTCCAACAGAATCATTCAAAATTGATCCAATCAACTATGATGAAGTTCTGATCGAGGATGTAGATGAAGAAAGTGACCTAGAGGTTGAAGATCACATGACCACAAAAGAAGAAGTTAAACAACCAAGTCCACAAAGTCCAGTGTCATTAGAGTCAAATAAAAAGATCAAGAAAACGAATAAGTGTGAATGTAACTGCTGCAAGAACACAGATTGACCTAAGGAAAAGGAAAATACTTGGGTTCACATAGACACACGAGGAAATCAACGAAATAGGAACCAATTGAAAATTCAAAAGGGTCAACTTCCTAAGAAACAAGTCAAAGTGAGTTGTATTTGTGGCAAAGCTAATCATTATGCCAAAATTTGCTTTTATAACCCTGATAATCAAAAGAAAATACTTTAAAAGCAACATAGGGGGTTGGGGTATACTGGCAAGGTTGAACATCATGGAAAATCTGTACTTGAAAGAAAATCTGCTCTGAACAGTAGTAATGGAGTTAATACTGCAAAGAATAACTCTGTTAATACTGCTTCGGGTAAAAGAAACGTTAACCAAAAATCTTTTAACAACAGTAGAAACAGGATTAATACTGCTAAACAAAATTCTGTTAATGTTGCATGTGTTAATACTGTTAAACGCAATGGTGTTAATGCTTCCCGTGTTAATACTGTTAAACGCGATGGTGTTAATACTGCAAACCGTAACTCTGTTACTGCTGCTAGTGTTAATAATGCAAAACAAAAGATTGTTAAAACAGTATTTGTTCCTACTGTTAAATCAAAATCTGTTAATACTGCTCATGTTCCCAAAGTTAAATCCATTAAACAAGTATGGCAACCAAAGGTCAAAGTAACTCAACCACCTAGTCCACCTGATTTCTCAAACCTAGTCCAAAGGAAGGTGAGTTACTTTGATGAGATGGGCAAACCCAAGTCAACTTTGGCTTGGGTCCCCACCAGAAACTAACTTCTTGTTTATGTGCAGGTTCAGCCAACAAAAGATGATGAGAACAGTTGGCATGCAGATAGTGGCTGTTCTAAGCACATGACATGCAACATTGCTTGTCTTCAGATGTTTCAGAAGTTCAATGGAGGTTATGTTGCCTTTGGAGGAAATCCAAAATGAGGGAAGATTATTGGGAAAGGGACTGTGAGCAATGGAAGAATTAGCTTCAAGGATGTCTTCTATGTGCAACAGTTACTATACAATCTGCTTAGTGTATCTCAAGTCTGTGATGAGAAGAACACTACCATCTTCACTGCAACTGAATGTTTAATAATGGAGCCTGGATATGTCATCGATGAGAGCAAGGTTCTACTCAGAACACCAAGAAAAGACAATGTATATTGCTTTGATATGTCCAAGGTCCAACCAACTGCAGCCAAAGCCTGCTTTGTATCCAAGGCCACTCTAGATAAATCCACTCTTTGGCACAGAAGGATGTGTCACATGAACCTCAAGAATATCAATGAACTGGTGAAATCTAATGTAGTTAGAGGCCTGCCTAACAAGCAATTCTCTCTAGATGACAATTGTGTGGCATGCCTAAAGGTAAAGCAACACAAGACTTCTCACAAGTCCAAGGAACTCAACACCATCAATACTCCTTTACACCTACTCCACATGGATTTATTTGGACCTACAAACGTAAAGAGTATTGCTAAGAAATCTTATTGCCTTGTTATTACTAATGACTACATAAGGTATACATGGGTGTATTTGCTTACCACTAAAGATGAGACCAGTCAGCTTCTCATCTCTTTCATCACAAGAGTTGAACATCAAATCAATCTGAAGGTGAAGAAGGTCAGATGTGATAATGGGACAGAGTTCAAAAACCAGGTGATGAATTTTGTGAGAAGAATGGGATAGAAAGACAATTCAGTGCTGCAAGAACTCCATAGCAAAATGGAGTAGCTGAAAGAAGAAATAGGACCCTCATTGAAGCTACTAGAAGTATGTTGGCAGACTCCAAGTTACCCATCTTTTTTTGGGCAGAAGTAGTTAATATTGCTTGTTATGTGTAGAATAGAGTACTATTAGTCAAGTCCCAGAACAAGACTCCTTATGAGCTTCTACACAAGAGACAACCTTTAATAAGTTTCTTAAGAGATTTTGGGTGTCCTTGTACAATTCTGAACTCAAAGGACCATCTTGGAAAGTTTGAGAGCAAGGCTGATATGCTTAAAATAATCGATATTTTGTAATCATATTTCTCATTTTTACTCTAGTTTTCTGCAACTTTTGTTATGATCTGGTATATTTTCAGTTATAATTGCAGATTAGAGTTACATTTGGATAATGGAGCGAAAAGGAGCTAAAACCGGCTCGGAACGGAGATAAACGAGCAACAAAAGTGAAAACTGAAGAACCAACCGGCGGCTGAAACTATTTACCCGGCGGCTGGATTAAATTTCCACAATTGTTCCTAAACGTGCCGCGGAAGCAACTTTTTCACCCGTGTATTCCAGCCGCCGGCTGAATTCAGCCAGCCGCCGGCTAAAATGGACGGATCAGAGTCTATATAAAGGGCTTATAGGGTTCGAGTTTTAATCATCTTATTCCATATTTGCACCCTACTTTCGACCTGGAGAGCTGCAAGGAGAGTCTTGGAAGTCTTTGATCACGTTAGAAGCTTTGATTAATCTCTTTTAATCATCTTTGAAGTTTGCTACTTTTGGTTGGCACTTTATTCATTATTTTCTTGATACAATGTCTTTGTTTAAGAATTCTTATGTTATTTTGTTACAATCCAACATGAGCTAAACTCCTTAAGTGATTGCTTGGATTGTTGAACCTGGATCTATGTTTAATTAAGTTTATGTTTGAACTAATTGGTTTTTCCGTTATTATTTACGTTTAATCGCGATCCATGTTTATTCAAAGTCATTAAATTTACTACTTAGCGTGATTGATAGATCTATATCATAACTAGCGTTCTTATAAATTTATCAGTTATTTACGATTATATAATTTATTAGATAATTGTAGCTTGAGACTTAATTGAGATAGGCTAAGATATTAGTAATTTAATGAATTGAATGAACATGACAATTATATCAAGATTGAATAATTGAGACTTTTGTTAATTCGTAGTCGACAGATTAAATTGTAAATAATAGTGAAATTAAAGCACAATTTAGAGTGGATAATCTAAGATAGCTCTTGATGTACGATTAGTCGTATGATCTTTCTCTAAAATTGTAGGATTAGATAACTCTAACAGGAAATCTAATTATTATAGAAATCACAGTTAAACAAATCAAACATATTCTTATTATTCATGGTCCAGGTGAAACGTAATTCCAAGTAATTGCTGCTTTTTAATATCTGATTAAATCTAAAAGTCTTTTCGAACAGTTTTTCATCCGCCATTCCACTTAGTTAATTCAATTGCTATTTTAATTTAGTTATTTGTTTTTTTTCTGAAATATGTTCTCACAGAACTAAAACGCCCCCCATTTTACTTGTTTATTTTAGTTTAATTATATAATTTGAGATAACGGATATAAATACACGTTCCCTGAGTTCGATCCGGACTTGATGAATCTATATTATCGTACGATCAGGTACACTGCCTGTATTGTGTGTATTGTGTGTTAATCTACTTTGGTAAAATCCTTTTCTAAACTTTAAATAATTTTATGTTATAAAATACACATCAAGTTTTTGGCGCCGCTGCCGGGGAACGGTAGCTATTTTTATTCGTAATTTTGAATTTTTAATTATTCGATCCTTTTGGAAAGATTTATCTTTCTGGAAGTTACATTTACTTATTATTACGTGATAATTTTTTCAGAAAAGTGCGAACAGAAGATTTCAGCCGCCGGCTGAAGAAATCCAGCTGCCGGTTGAGCAACAGTTGTTTGTTATTTTCCGTTAATTGTAATTTTAGCTGTTCGGTTTGTTTAATTTTCAGTTATCACGGGCTACTGACATATTTTCTTCTGTTCTTATAGGTTTTGCATGACCCGGAGTTCAAATCCAAATTTTGTAGAGCCATTCGAAGATCTGGAGAAAGTTTTTCGTTTTCGACGCAGATTGGTTTCCCCAAAAGCTCAACCCATCACCAGTTTTAAAGTTCACCAAAACGAAGGTTTCGAATCTGAGTTTATGCCATCTTCTGAAGAGGAATACAAACCGTTGTCTGATCAAGAAGAAGAGAAACCAGTTCCCGTAACAGATTCCGATTCATCCGAAGAATCAGAACACGAAATGGCAGTCAACATTAATGAGATCACCTTGGAGGAGTACTATGCTCTTACCCAGAATGTTGCAACAGACATTCCCAACCCAGCTATCACTCGAGGAGCCGACTTCCAGCTTAAGGGCCAGTTTCTTAAAGAACTTAGAGAGAACCCTTTTAATGGAGACGAAAATGAAGATGCTAATGTTCATGTGGAGAAGATCATCGAGATTGCTGATGCTTACACTATTCCTGGTGTGACGAATGAGACTGTTATGTTGCGAGTGTTTCCGATAACACTCAAAGGAAACGCAAAACGGTGGATTGGGAACGAACCGGCCAATTTAATCACTACATGGGCCGATCTTAGGGCCAAGTTTTTGAAGAATTACTGTCCCCCTTCAAAAACCTCTAAAATGATTGATGACATCAGGAATTTCACTCAAGACGTTGATGAATCACTTTATCAGGCATGGGAGCGTTACAAAGACATGTTACATAAATGTCCCCAGCATGATCTCAACAATCAACAGGTTATCAAGACATTCTACAAAGGGGTTGATCGTCAAACTCGTAACGAGTTAGACTCTGAAGGAAAAATCCCACGAAAAATTCCAGCCGATGCTTGGGCTGCCATCGAAGGACATGCTAAACACTCCAAGCTATGGGAAGACGGTGGTAAGGGAAGAAAGAAAATGGCAGATAACAGCGACGGTCTCGCTTCTATATATAACAAGTTGGATAGTATGGGAAGAGACATCAAGCGCGTAAATGAAAAAGTTCATGCTATTCAAGTCGGTTGCGACATTTGCAACGGATACCATCTGACAAAGGATTTCCCTAGGAAGGATGAGGAAGAAGCCACTGAAGAGGTAATGTATGGAGATTACCAAGGAGGAGACAGGAATAACAACAACTATCGCCAAGGAGGAGACAACAATGGTTATCGCAAGCCCTACAACAACAATCAGGGAAATTCAAATGGGCAGAAACCATATCGGCAAGGACCATCGGGGTTCTATGCTAAGGAGACTCCTAAGGGACCGTTTCCACCTAAGGACGATTTACATGAACTGATGAAACAACTCATGACAACAAATAATCAGTTTATGCAAACCACGATCAAGCGAATGGATGACACATATTCCATCATCCGCAATCAAAGCGCTTCAATTAAGCAACTAGAAGGCACTATGGGACAACTAGCTACCGAGCTTCACGGAAACAAATCCTCGAGATCACGTCAAACCAGTTACCACCCGAAGTGGTAAAACTCTCAATTCTTCTTTTACAAGTGTTACTAACATAGTTCCTATTGATTTTGAACAGGTTGACAAAGAAGACACACGAGAACGCAGATGCACCGAGAAATTCTGCTACTGCTGCATTTCAACCGGCGGCTGCTGAAGACCAGCCAGCGGATGAAAGCCAGCCGGCGGCCAAATCTTCTCAGCCGGCGGCTGACCCACTGGTCTCGAAGAAAAATCCACCGGTCGCCTCTACAAAGCCGAAAACCACACCGGTGGTTAAGGACTTCACACCTTCTGTTCCATACCCTGCTGCTTTGAAGAAGGACAAAGACAATGTCACTTACCACAAATTTCTCGAGAACATGAAACAGCTTCACATCAATATTCCGTTTATTGAGGCAATTGCTCAAATGCCAAAGTATGCGAAATATTTGAAGGATCTTGTGACAAATAAGAGTAAGCTGGAAGACGCTTCCAAGGTCACCATGAATGTCCGCTGTTCCGCATTGATGCAAAACAAGTTACCTCCGGAATTAAGCGATTCAGGCGCTATTTCTATTCCTTGTTTAATTGGCAATTTAACTGTGAACAATGCATTAGCTGATCTAGGAGCAAGTATTTCTTTGATGCCATATTCCATGATTGCTAGATTAGGTTTAGGAGAACCAAGACCTATTCGTATGTGCATTGAATTGGCCGATCGCTCTGTTCAATATCCTAGGGGAGTTGTTGAAAATGTTCTGTTTAAAGTAGACAAATTTGTGTTCCCTTGTGATTTTGTGATTCTTGATATGGTAGAGGACCCTAGAGTACCGATCATTCTAGGACGTCCATTTTTAGCCACTTCTCACTCCTTGATTGATGTTTTTAACCGTAGAATCACCATGCAAGTAGGAGACGAGAAAGTTGTCTTTAATGTTAATGATTCAATGGAATATCCTTCTGTAGTAGATGATACTTGTTATTATTTAAATGCCTATGACATTTCCGATGATGAGTTTGTGCAGATGTTACAAGAGGATGATCAAACTGATTCATTAATTAATGAAGGCTGGAGTGGAGATTTTGACTCTGCAAAAGAGTTAGCTGAGTTTGATATGCTATTGGAGGAAGTCAAATCTACTCTGACCACCGAAAATCAGGAAACAAACGAAGGAAAACCACCAGCTAAATCCAGCCGGCGGCTGTCCAAAGCCAACCGGCGGCTAAAAAGCCAACCGGCGGCTGGGAGTGCTCAGACAGCGGCTGGATTGCCCAGTTCCTGGATTTCGGTTCACGGTGTTCCATGTTCACGAGCTGAGATAATGGAGATTAAAACATCGATTGAAGAACCACCCAAACTGGAGTTGAAACCACTTCCATCCCATCTTGAGTATGCATATTTGCAAGGTACAAGTGACTTACCCGTTATTATTTCTTCTAACTTATCTTGTGGGGAGAAAGATCGTTTGCTACAGGTACTTAAAGCTCATAAGCAAGCTCTTGCATGAAAGATCACTGACATTCGGGGGATTAATCCATCATTTTGTACGCACAAAATTCTAATGGAGACAGACTTCAAGCCGGTCGTTCAACCGCTTCGACGTTTAAACCCGAAAGTGAAGGATGTGGTGAGGAAGGAAATCATCAAGTTGCTGGATTCGGGACTCATATACCCAATTTCTGACAGTCCATGGGTGAGTCCGGTGCATATGGTTCCAAAAAAGGGCGGTATGACAGTTGTTGCCAACGAAAAGAATGAGCTGATTCCTACACGAACGGTAACAGGGTGGGGTGTATGCATTGACTACCGCAAGTTGAATGACGCCACCCGCAAAGATCATTTCCCTTTACCATTTGTTGATCAAATGCTTGAACGGTTAGCCGGGAAAGCCTTTTATTGTTTCTTAGATGGTTTTTCAGGTTACTTCCATATTCCCATTGAGCCGGAAGATCAAGACAAGACCACCTTCACGTGTCCCTTTGGCACGTTTGCCTATCGAAGAATGCCATTCGGTCTGTGCAATGCACCTGCTACCTTTCAGTGGTGTATGATGGCAATCTTTCACGATATGGTGGAGCAATTTATCGAGATCTTTATGGATGACTTTTCGGTCTTTGGAGATTCATTTGATTCGTGCCTGGAACACTTGGAGAAGATGTTGGCGAGGTGTGAACAATCCAATTTGGTGCTTAACTGGGAGAAGTGTCATTTCATGGTCCGCGAAGGAATTGTTCTAGGACACAAACTCTCAAGTGTGGGGATCGAGGTGGATCAATCCAAAATTGAAGCTATTTCGAAATTCCCCCCACCAACGAATGTTAAGTCGGTAAGGAGTTTTCTAGGTCACGCAGGTTTTTATAGACGTTTTATCAAAGATTTTTCTACAATTGCGCGACCTATGAATCAACTTCTAGAAAAAGATTGTAAATTTAATTTTTCTTCATCTTGTTTAACTGCATTTAACATTTTGAAAGAAAGACTGATTTCAGCACCGATTATGACTAGTCCCAATTGTGATTTACCGTTCGAGCTGATGTGTGATGCGAGCGATTATGCGGTCGGAACAGTTTTAGGACAACGGATTGAGAAAAGATTTAAACCAATTTACTACGCAAGCAAAACCCTTACAGATGCGCAGGAAAATTACACCAGCACTGAAAAAGAATTGCTCGCTGTTGTTTTTGCTTTTGATAAATTTAGATCTTACTTAATTATGTCTAAAACTATTGTATTTACTGACCATTCTGCCTTGAAATTTCTTTTTAGCAAAAAGGATGCCAAACCACGATTACTCCGTTGGATTTTACTTTTGCAGGAATTTGATATTGAAATTCAGGACAAGAAAGGAGCGGAGAAGTTGGCGGCAGATCATTTGTCTTGGTTGGAAAACCCGGAATTGGAGAAGCTGGATGAGTCGGTGATACGGGACGCTTTCCCCGATGAAGCTCTAATGACGGTCAAAGTAAGTGACGAGGTACCTTGGTTTGCTGATATTGCTAATTACTTGGTTGCCAAAACCCTTCCCACGAATAAAACTTATCAGCTAAAGAAGCGATTCTTCGCTGATTTGAAACATTATTTTTGGGAAGACCCGTTTTTGTTTCGTGCTTGTGCAGATGGCGTAATTCGGAGATGTGTTGCTGGTGAAGAAAAGGACAAGATTTTACGCCATTGCCATTCGGGACCTGTAGGAGGACATCATGCTGCAAACTTCACAGCCAAACGTGTTTTTGATGTCGGGTTCTATTGGCCATCAGTGTACAAGGATGCTCACGAGTTTGTGAAGAAATGTGACGCTTGTCAATGGACCGGTATTATTTCTTCGCGCGATGAGATGCCACAAACGGGCATCCAGGTATGTGAAATTTTCGATGTCTGGGGTATTGATTTTATGGGACCCTTTCCTTCAAGTCGGAGAAATAAATATATTTTAGTAGCCGTCGACTACGTATCAAAGTGGGCCGAAGCAAAAGCTTTACCCACCAATGATGCGCGAGTCGTCGTCAATTTTTTGAAACAATTATTTTCCCGGTTTGGTACCCCTAAAGCTTTAATTAGTGATAGAGGTACACATTTTTGTAACGCCCAACTTGAGAAGGTGTTGAAACGGTATGGTGTTAACCATAAGTTTTCAACAGCTTATCATCCCCAAACAAGCGGACAAGTCGAGGTTACTAACCGAGGCTTGAAGCGCATTTTGGAAAAGTCGGTCGGTGCAAATCGTAAGGATTGGTCCGATAAGTACAAGGCCTATTGGGCTTTGAAAGCTGCAAATATGGAAATGATACCTGCAGGGAAGAACAGGTTCCACCAAATCCAGGAATTGGACGAGTTGCGCATGAACGCCTATGAAAACTCGGTATTTTACAAGGAACGGAAGAAGAAATGGCACGATAAGCGTATCAAGACGGATAGGAACTTCATCGACGGTGATATAGTTCTACTCTACAATTCCAGATTGAAGTTATTTCCGGGGAAATTACGGTCAAGGTGGTCGGGGCCGTATATCGTGCTAGATGTATTCCCTTACGGTACAGTGGGAATTGCCAACGAAAAGGGCGAAAGTTTTAAGGTGAATGGGCATAGATTGAAGAAATATTATGCCGATGGACGTGACAACCAGTTTGACTTATTTGGAGACGACGAGGAGCTCGATCTCCATGAACGTGACGGTTAACAAACGTGGTTTGAGTCGAGCTTAACGACTCTTCACTAAACAAATAGCGCTTACGGGAGACAACCCGCTTCTTTTCCTTTTATTTTATTTTGTACACTACGCGTTTTTCTCTTTTAATCTTTGATTTTTTGTTTCAGGATCACTTAGTTCATCATATGAGAGCTACTAAACATGTCGGAAACCAGGTTAGATCGTGTTAAACCACCGAACGAAAAAACATTATTTTTTGGAACAAAAAATTTTGGCCAGCGGCTGAATTTATTTGGCCGACGGCTAAAAGCCAGACGGCGGCTAAAAATTCCAGCCGCCGGCTGAAGCATTAGGTTTTAAAAAAAATATAACTCGTTTTTCTCTCACAATTCACACACACAAACACTTATCTTAAACTAACCGGCGGCTGAGAGAAATCCACCATTTTTTTCGTTCGATTTCCTTCCATTTTTCACTTCCCTTTCTAATTCAAACACCAAGGTATGATTTCTACACTCCTATTTCTTGTTTTTCTTTGATTTTTCATGAAGAATACAAATTGGGGGTTTTCAAATCCGAAATTGTTATTGCTTAATTTTACAATTAATTGGTAGGATTCATTCCTTAGATGATTTGTATGCTTAGGCCTAGTTCAATTTTCGATTTCCATGGTTTAATTTTGTTTAGAGGTAATTGAAAATTTGGGGGTTTTGCTAGGAATTTGTAACTTGGTATTACTACAATTAGTTAATACGTTTATTCTTTGCTACTAATTGTTGGTTAAATTCAAATTTCCATGTGTTAATTGACGAAAAAAATTGGGTGTTTAAGTGAAGTTTGGGTTGATAATTGAATTCGTGGTAGGATTTAGTTGTTGATATTTGAATTGGGATTGATAAATTCATTGTGTGGTTTAACAAAACAGCAGCGTATTCTGTTAAAAATATTGTGTTAAAACGGTGGAGTGGTGGTTGTAAGAATCACAGCAGTCGAGCAATTTACAGCAACAAAAAGACTGACTTGGGCATTTAGCCGGCGGCTGATTTTGGCCACCCGGCGGTTCCCTTCCAGCCGGCGGCTGAATCTAGCCAGCCGGCGGCCCAATTGTTCTGTTGGAAAAATTATTGCTTTTTGTTTCGACCTATTTTTGCGACTTTCTAATTTTCCGCGCTGTTCTATCTTACTAATATGGTTGTTCTGAATTGTTTTATGCAGATTATGGCCGACGAAAATGCTCAGCTTGAAGTCCCACCTCACGGCCCTCTTTATGACATTAATCACCCTTACCTATGAATACCTATTAGGCGAGGCATTAATCAACAGAGGCAGGCAGAAATACAGGCCAAATTGGCCACCATGCAGCAGTACCCGGTTTATGCTCATTCCGGTATTGATTGGGGGTTTTTGAACGAGGTCATACCACATGATACACGTTTTGCATCGGGAGCTTCCGAAATTGAGGAGATGTTAGAGGTTAATTTTGGGACATTTATTTGTAGAGCTTAGGATAGATTATTTTCAATCAACGAGCCAATATACATTGAGGCCACTTACGAGTTCTACAGCTCTTTCGCCTTCAACCACGCCAACCCCGATCCAACCGCCAAAACAATGTCGTTTCTATTAGGGGGAGAGCTTAGGAAGTTGTCGCTGAAAGAGTGTTGGGGGTGTGAGATCTTAAGAACTCAACGTTATATCAATAACCTAGCGGAAATAAGTTATCGATTATCTAGCGAATATATAACCTTCGGAAACGGAATCAAACCAACGATTGTTGATACGATCGGACCTAAGGAAGACTATTCGGATGATTGTTTATACTTTAATAACACTTTGGAACACCAAGAAAACGAGTAGCAGCAATTCGGCACGAACGTAAAACCCTAGGAAAACTTCCGTAATGCAGAAACCTAGTTGGGTATATATAGGCCCAGCTTTTCATCCGTACGGATGTGATTGCTATCCGTACGGATTACTTCCTATTCGTGCGGACATGATCTCGTCCGTACGAATGAAACATATTAATTAAACAAACTGTTTAATTCACTCATTCGTGCGAATGGAACTTTCATACGCACGGATATCATCCTCATCCGTGCGAATGAATCTGAATATTATTAAAACATCACAAAACACATATTTGATTAATTCATAACAACGTAAACGTTCAAGCATATAATTAATCAAACATTCAATATTAATATTCAAACAAACAATAGAAAGACTGATACTAGAATAAACGTTAATTACATACGAATCTAGTAACTAACGAAATGCACCTACAAACTCCCCCTAGGAACTAGATTCTATGTCTTCAGTCTTCAAAAATTTGTGCTGCTGCCCAAAACACGTCTTCGATCTGCCCTCTTAAGCGTGGATCTTGTAAACGAAACATACACGTACAATCTTGTTGAAACGCATCGCTTGATCCATATCCTTGACATCAAAGAATATAGGACATTCAAACAGACAAAAAATATCATCATCAGAGAAATTTCTAATCCACATCGGATCCAAAATTCTCAGTGTTTCCCAAACACCTTTACGCTCCATCACAATCACAGCTTCTGTGGTTCGATCATCATAATACCACCACTTGAATCTCCGATGAAAACCGGCTTTCATTTGGCGTAGCGGAATCTTCTCCATCACCTTCGGCGCTTGATACTTGACATGCTTCACAGATTTACCCGTTCTTGAATTCTTCCGATCTTTGGAGTAGGTAATCTTCGGAAACTGCGGCCTTAGGTACTTCCATTGATTTCTGAACTCAAACCTAAGCTGTTTTTCCAACCAAGTTGCTTTATCATCTTTCTCACTGTACAGCAACTTAAGACGAGCCAACTGCATCATATCAAAGTATGGCAACGTCTTCAAATCATGAGCTCGTTTGAAGTAATCTATGCCCCGTTCTCTCTTGACTGCATAAACATTCAAATCCTCCAAGTATGCCCAACTTATTATCTGACCTTCAGTCTTCGCACCCTTTAAGGAATAAAACTTCGTATAGTCGATTATCTAGCGAATATATAACCTTCGGAAACGGAATCAAACCAACGATTGTTGATAAGATCGGACCTAAGGAAGACTATTCGGATGATTGTTTATACTTTAATAACACTTTGGAACACCAAGAAAACGAGTAGCAGCAATTCGGCACGAACGTAAAACCCTAGGAAAACTTCCGTAATGCAGAAACCTAGCTGGGTATATATAGGCCCAGCTTTTCATCCGTACGGATGTGATTGCTATCCGTAAGGATTACTTCCTATTCGTGCGGACATGATCTCGTCCGTACGAATGAAACATATTAATTAAACAAACTGTTTAATTCACTCATTCGTGCGAATGGAACTTTCATACGCACGGATATCATCCTCATCCGTGCGAATGAATCTGAATATTATTAAAACATCACAAAACACATATTTGATTAATTCATAACAACGTAAACGTTCAAGCATATAATTAATCAAACATTCAATATTAATATTCAAACAAACAATAGAAAGACTGATACTAGAATAAACGTTAATTACATACGAATCTAGTAACTAACGAAATGCACCTACAAAGAGTTTGGGGAGGCTCTTGGGTTATTTGACGAGGCCAACTTGGCACACCCTGATCTCGATGATTTCATGGCTTTCGGGATTAAAACTCCCACTTATTCCGAGAACGCAGCCATTTGGTCCACGATAGCTAGTGGAGTGTTAACCACCGAACGTGCCCCATCGTATACTCAGATTCGTGATCCGAAGGTTAGGGCCATTTTTTCCATGGTGTGTTTGTTTGTTATTGGCCGCAAGTCGGGTATTGAGAAATGCCACAAGGAGGAACTATTTTGGTTGGGTTGTATTGTGCAAAAGCGGGTCGTCAATGTCCCGTTTATTCTAGCCCGTTGGATGACTCAGATACTGAAGGGCGCACGACCCGGAAGTGTTATTAGAGGAGGTCATTTTGTTACCGTCATTGGGAAACATTTGAAATTTCGTGGAGCAGGATTTGATAGTTGTACCACCTTGACACCATAGATGCGCCTTTTGGGTTCAGCGTGGTTTAATTCAGCTGGTATAGTGACTAAGTTTGTAGCTCTAGGGAACCATGTGTCCTATCGGTGGGCTGAAATTAGACGGGTAGATGGAGCGAGCAGTAGTCGGGTTATAGAGGAGTCAGATGATGAGGATGCTCCACCAGTTCAGGAGATGGATTTGACCGCTCAGATCGCTGCACTGACATCTAGCATGGGGCAGATGTCGTCTCGGTTCAACTCGTTCGCTGACCGTATGGAGGATCGTTATTACGATCTCAACTCCAACATTAGCATGGTCAGCAATCAGGTTGGATATTTGCAGAATGAGTTTGACAGCCGGAATCGCTATCAGGACAAGATGTTGTACCAGTACCATCAGCGAGCGGGTATTAATTATCAGGCGTACGACGGGTCCTATCATTCTTTTAGCGGTGACACTCCTATGGACCAGGACCAGCCCTCCTCCTCGACATTTGATGATCTCCACCATCTGTGGTCCACTTCCCACTACTATCCTCCTACTGAGGCTCAGCGCCAGCAAGATGAAGAGGAGCAACGAGCCATTCAGGACCGTCAGAGGTCATCTTGGACAGGACGTTGGCCAGATATGTGATGATACGGGTTTTATGTATTTGTGGTTTGTTTGAGTGAACTACTTTTTATTTTATTTTCTCGTATGGATTATCTTTTGAATTTTTGTAATGGTTTTATTATGTACTTTTTTATTTGTGGTACTTAATAAGTGTGTGATTGTGTCTCTCATTTTAGAATATCACTGATTTTAGTGGAAGTAATACCGAAAATTCAAATTTTCAATGGAGAGCTATGCAGATTTTTTGAGGATGTTATGCTTTTACAGCAATACATTCTTTCCACTGCTGTCTCCTTTCACAGAATCTCGACATCTAAATGGGGGAGTTCTTTTATTCCTTTCTCTTTTTCTTTTTACACTTATTCGCTGAATTTTTTTTTTACAATGAGGACATTGTATTGTTTAAGTGTGGGGAAGGGGTTAGGAAAGAATCTATTTGTCCTTAGGAACATTTTGTGTGAAAATTTAAAAAATTTGACATGTTTCTCGTAATTAGTTTTAACTAGTTGCATAACTAGGCACACCTACCCGTTACATAATTGTGAGGATTTGAGCCATTATAGCATACATTTTATATGCTTTTATCTTCAATTTTTATGAGTGTGTCGGTGACTTGTAGACTTTAGAACTTGACACTGTATACGCTTCGAGGCTATGAATGAGCATAAGTTTTACTTATTAGTAACTAGGAAAGAGGCAAAAGAATTAGGATTGTTAAATCGTTGATTGGCCTATTCGTTTCTTATAGTCGGTAGCTACACTGGTTATTTGACTCACACTACCTGTTGAACACTCGTTTTTAGTGTTTTTGACGTTTAGATACCATATTCGCGCCAACCCTTTTTCTTTTATCACCTTTCCATATATATATTCCATAAATTGAGCTTAAATGTCTAAGTCGTTTAATCCAGATATTTTTGTTGAAAATTTTCCTCTTTCTTAACTTGGTTAATTATTAGACGGATTGTTATATATGATGGCATGGAGTTGTTTAATTTACTTAAGTTCACGAAGGAAGTCACGTGTGGATGTAAGTTTAAGAGTTATTCATGATTTTAATGGACCTTTTGAGCGGTGTCTTTAATAAAATATAAAAAAAGAAAACAGAAAAAAAAAATATTTATTGAAGCCCGTACTAGGTAACCAATAATTGTTGAAGTGATTTAACGAAATTTGCGAGAAATAAAATTCTCAATCGAACCGTTGAAGAATTAAGGCGAAATTTGGTCTTGGGAGTTTCATCAGAATGAGCCATTAGGGATAATCAATCGAGTTTTGAAAGTAATATGGTTTTTGACTAAAATATTTGGATTAGTACACTAATTGGAATTTATTTGTTTCATATCATTCATTATAATTCACTTTCATCCCATTTTTCCATCATTTTATCCATCACCCATTGATATGACCATAAGTCCTCTGAACTAGTTACTTAGACTCTATTGGTGGAGAAACGTATCGTTATTAAGCCTATGATAGAATACTTGTTATGACTGAGCTTTGAGAGATTTCACATATATATTACACTTAGATTAGCTTTTTGAGTGATTGAGTGTTATACTTCCCAAATCGTGAGATGTTTAGTTATGCTTTTAAATTTTGGCTTGGTAATAGTTAAATTCATCTTCGTAAATAAATTTTTTGTAATTTACTTGATTCGTTGGGTATTTTATTTTTATTGAAGATGATTGTTTTGTTCTAAATCTGATAGTTTACTTGAGGACAAGTAAGATTCAAGTGTGGGAAATTTGATATGCTTAAAATAATCGATATTTTGTAATCATATTTCTCATTTTTACTCTAGTTTTCTGCAACTTTTGTTATGATCTGGTATATTTTCAGTTATAATTGCAGATTAGAGTTACATTTGGATAATGGAGCGAAAAGGAGCTAAAACCGGCTCGGAACGGAGAGAAACGAGCAACAAAAGTGAAAACTGAAGAACCAGCCGGCGGCTGAAACTATTTAGCCGGCGGCTGGATTAAATTTCCACAATTGTTCCTAAACGTGCCGCGGAAGCAACTTTTTCACCCGTGTATTCCAGCCGCCGGCTGAATTCAGCCAGCCGCCGGCTAAAATGGACGGATCAGAATCTATATAAAGGGCTTCTAGGGTTCGAGTTTTAATCATCTTATTCCATATTTGCACCCTACTTTCGACCTGGAGAGCTGCAAGGAGAGTCCTGGAAGTCTTTGATCACGTTAGAAGCTTTGATTAATCTCTTTTAATAATCTTTGAAGTTTGCTACTTTTGGTTTGCACTTTATTCATTATTTTCTTGATACAATGTCTTTGTTTAAGAATTCTTATGTTATTTTGTTACAATCCAACATGAGCTAAACTTCTTAAGTGATTGCTTGGATTGTTGAACCTGGATCTATGTTTAATTAAGTTTATGTTTGAACTAATTGGTTTTTCCGTTATTATTTACGTTTAATCGCGATCCATGTTTATTCAAAGTCATTAAATTTACTACTTAGCGTGATTGATAGATCTATATCATAACTAGCGTTCTTATAAATTTATCAGTTATTTACGATTATATAATTTATTAGATAATTGTAGCTTGAGACTAAATTGAGATCGGCTAAGATATTAGTAATTTAATGAATTGAATGAACATGACAATTATATGAAGATTGAATAATTGAGACTTTTGTTAATTCGTAGTCGACAGATTAAATTGTAAATAATAGTGAAATTAAAGCACAATTTAGAGTGGATAATCTAAGATAGCTCTTGATGTACGATTAGTCGTATGATCTTTCTCTAAAATTGTAGGATTAGATAACTCTAACAGGAAATCTAATTATTATAGAAATCACAGTTAAACCAATCAAACATATTCTTATTATTCATGGTCCAGGTGAAACGTAATTCCAAGTAATCGCTGCTTTTTAATATCTGATTAAATCTAAAAGTCTTTTCGAACAGTTTTTCATCCGCCATTCCACTTAGTTAATTCAATTGCTATTTTAATTTAGTTATTTGTTTTTTTTCTGAAATATGTTCTCACAGAACTAAAACGCCCCCCATATTTACTTGCTTTATTTTAGTTTAATTATATAATTTAAGATAACGGATATAAATACACGTTCCCTGAGTTAGATCCGGACTTGATGAATCTATATTATCGTACGATCAGGTACACTGTCTGTATTGTGTGTTAATCTACTTTGGTAAAATCCTTTTCTAAACTTTAAATAATTTTATGTTATAAAATACACATCAAAGGCAGATGTAGGATACTTTGTTGGATATTCATCACAGAGCAAAGCATACCGGGTCTACAATCACAAGTCCAGTATTATTGAAGAAAGTTCAAATGTTACCTTCAATGAAAACACCCCAAACACTAAGGGTCAAGGAGCTAACTGGATTTTTGATTTGGATGCCTTAACCAAATCCTTGGATTTCAACTTTGATTTTCATCAACCCGCATCTATTCCTACTGATAGTGTTCCTACTGCTTCAGCTCATCCTGTTAATACTGAGCCGGTTAATACTGAATCTGTTTTCACTGCCAACTCTCCAATTGTTGGTACAGACAGATTAGATGTTATGGAGTATATCTATCTCCCCATTTCCACTGATGATCCTCTATGTCTGTATGATACTATTGACAAGGCAGTTGAAGAGGAGATACATCAATAGGAAACCACTGAAGACCAACCCTTACAAGATGAGGAAACTCCAGTTACACCACCTGACAAAGAATAGGTCATGAGACCAAATGGAGTTCCACACTTGGTAGAGGAAAAAGAAGATAGGGTTGAACAAATAGTTACTGAAGGAGTTGAAGATAGTGATGCTGAAATGTCCACTCCCAAGAGCACTTCTCCAAATTCTGGTCCTTTCCATGGCTATGGAATGTCAGACCTCAATGACACAAATCTAGATGTCACTTTAAGAGTGGAGAAGATACCAACTTCCCGTATACACAAAAATCATCCACCATCTCAAATCATTGGAAAGTTTGACATCTCTATAGAGACAAGGAGTCAAACCAAGCCCAAAAAGGACCCACTGAAGGATATAAACACTTGTTTATTTGCTTGTTTTCTCTCACAAATGGAACCAAAAAAGATACAAGAAGCTCTTCCTGATCCCAACTGGATTGAGTCTATGCAAGTAGAACTACTCCAGTTCAAAATCCAGGATATTTGGAAACTAGTCAAACTCCCTCCAGGAAAGAAGGTCATTGGAACAAGATGGATCTTCAGGAACAAAAAGGATGAAAGAGGCATAGTCATCAAGAACAAGTCAAGACTGGTGGCTAAGGCTACACACAAGAAGAGGGAATAGACTATGAAGATGTATTTGCACCTGTAGCAAGAATGGAGACCATCAGACTATTTCTTGCCTTTGCATCTTTTATGGGCTATGGTTATTGTTTTACTTGATGTTGTATTTTCACATTCCTTCAAACCATCTCGTTTATTAAACGGGTTATAACCTAATAAATAATATGTAACATATGTTTATATTACATTCAACACCAATTTTAATTTTTCATATAACTTTAACTTCGTAACTAATATGAAGGAATAACTCTATTATAATAGAGTTTTGTATTATATTATGTTATTTTTAAGTACATGAGAAGAAAATTTCTCACTAATTCGTACTCAACATTAAACCGGACTACCAATCAAGGTTGAAAAGTCATTGGTCGGGGACGAGTCAGCTAGGACATTTTCAAGACTGGTCGGTCAAATCGAAGACTAGTTAGATTTTAACTTTTTATGACCTTCTATATTTAAATTATAAATTTTAAAAATATATAAGTAGATAGAGGAGTTTTGGTATTTATAAGTATTAAATATCTATTTTAAATTCATTATATTTTTTAAAGCGGCCTAGGCATATCGGGTCGACTAACCTCTCAAACGTCAAACCGACCAACCAGGCTGTCTTTTACAACGATGCTACCACTACTTCGTACCGTAGTGTAACGAATGTACGTTGGTATCATATATAATGATACCTTTAAACAACTTTAAAAAAGTATATTCTCAATAATGGTTCATTAAAAATATAGTATGAAATCATTCAAATTTATATTAGATCAAATTAAAAAGTTTAATGCGAGAATAAAAACGTAAATCAAATGGCGAATTATGTACGTAGGGAATTAGAGGTGACAAGACACGAAATTCGACCTGAAACCGACATATAAAATAACATTTTAAGTTGTATAATATCGCCTCGCCAACACGCCGACCCGTCAAGCTGCTAACCAAGATTTTTTTCAGGTTATGTTCGAGTTGGTCATTTGGTTAAATAGATCGATCTAACAACTCGAAAATTTTTATAAACTATTTTTTATAATTAATAATATATAATATATATTCTACCATATTTAATGAAAATAACCATTTATTTTTATGTTAATAATAGTAATTTATCGTTTTTTCTTTAGAAATTTATTTATTATCTTTTTTAATGTTAGTAGTTTCAAAAATAGAATATATATTAAACTAACCCATTTGGTCTGAATTTAACTCGTCAACCTTCTAAAATGTATAATAAATGGGTTACACGGTTTAGATTTGAGTTAAGCCTGACAACTCGCTTATTCGAATTCAATAACCTGATAATATCAATGAATTATGTTCGAACCAAATTATTTTAACCTGCTAACCGGATCCCAACATTAATTGTTAGATAATTGTATAATGTTGGTGGAATGCATCAAAGCTTTTATAAACCCTCCTAGGTATAATATAAATAGTATATTAATTAAAATACGATTTTATTTTACTACTCCTATTTCGTAACATTATGTTTGTTAAAAACTTATGTCAAAGCTTTTATAAACCCTCCTAGGTATAATATAAATAGTATCTTAATTAAAATATGATTTTATTTTACTCCTCCTATTTCGTAACATTATGTTTGTTAAAAACTTATGTCAAAGCTTTTATAAACCCTCCTAGGTATAATATAAATAGCATATTAATTAAAATACTATTTTATTTTACTACTACTATTTCGTAACATTATGTTTGTTAAAAACTTATATGATCGTTAATATATTGGGCATGTGCTTCATAGGTCTTAAAGTTATGGTTAATGACTAACCTTGTTTATAGCTTTATCCGGATGGTTGATTGATAAATAGTGGTTAATAAGCTAATATGCGATGATAAACCGACATGGTGTGGTTTTTAACAAAAAAGGTTGTCTATGGTGAACATTTTTCTGGTTTATTATTTACTTTTTAGCAAAAAACTTATTTTATCTGTGATAGTGTTAGTAGGGAATGACTCATACACATAGCCCATTAACCCCCTAAACACATAACCTGACTTACAAAAGGTTGCATGCTATCTCCTAGCTCCGGCCCTTAGGCTCCGGCGTCCGGACACAAGGCTCCGGCGTCCGGACACTTGGCCCCAGCATCCGGACATTTCGTCCCGGCGTCCGGACACAAGGCCTCGGCGTCCGGACACTTGGCCCCGGCGTCCGGACATTTCGTCCCGGCGTCCGACACAAGGCTCCGCGTCCGGACACTTGGCCCTTGACCCCGTGTCCGGGTAAAATGGCCCCGGCACCAGGCCCCGTGTCCGGGTAAAATGGCCCCGGCACCCGGCCCCGTGTCCGGGTAAAATGCCCCCGGCACTAGGTCCCGTGTCCGGGTAAAACGGCCCCTGTCCGGGTAAAACAGCCCCGTGTCCGGGAAACGTGGCCCCGTGTCCGGGATCCGGGAGTTGTGTCCCGGCACTCTGGCCCCGTGTCCGGGAAACATGGCCCCGTGTCCGGGATCCGGGAGTTGTGTCCCGGCACTATGGCCCCGTGTCCGGGAAACATGGCCCCATATCCGGGATCCGAGAGTTGTGTCCCGGCACTATGGCCCCGTGTCCGGGAAACATGGCCCCATGTCCGGGATCCGAGAGATGTGTCCCGGCACCTAGCGCCCCGTGTCCGGGAATCATGGCCCCGTGTCCGGGATCCGAGAGATGTGTCCCGACACCTAGCGCCCCGTGTCCGGGATCCGAGAGATGTGTCCCGACACCTAGCGCCCCGTGTCCGGAGATCTGCCCCGGCATCCGACGCTCAGTCCGACACTCATGGCCTGGCATGTATAAGGACTTGTGTAGACCAACACTGATGTTTTGGAGTTCGTCTCATAGTATCATACTCCTGACATCCTACCAGTCAGACACTCAAGCCTAATCCTTGAGTGTAACCGTCAGAGCATTAATAAAGTTATATAATGATATAGACGTTAATAGTCGTTGGAATCCTATTGATGAGCCATAAATGGTCATCATTGCCATACGTTGTTGATACCTGGTAGTGTTGGGTATAAATACTCCACACTTCAGGTTTTGGAGGCCAGCTTCATCATCTTCTCCACTCTCATACTTGCACACATTATCTCTTGACCGGAATACCTATACACTTCCCGCAGTAAACATATTCCGATCATCTTTCTCCAACCAGCCACTTGACCACCTTAGGCTCGCCAAGAGCTTGATAGGTTCGCACTGCTAAGCAGGAGGTCAAGGGGTTGAATCCCAAACACCCAAGTTACTGAGCCTGCTACTATTTGCTCAAACATTGGCGCCATCCGTGGGACACGTTTTAGCAACGGTGTCTCATTTCATTTCTATCTTTTTTCATTTCATTTCTTAGTTTCACCACCATTTTTTCTTCTCCATGGAAGAAAATTCCTCATCACAAATCGGTTCACTTAAGCTAAAGACAACCACCAATACCCCATCCACCACCCCACCTAATTACATATACATGATGCAAGAAGAAACTACATCTCGCAAAAGGAAGGCATCAGTCCTTCAGGATTGGGTGATGGAGCCTATTTGCTTCCCACCAATTGAAACTCCTTCCATCAACCCTGTAGTAATACAAATCCGGTTAGCCAACTATGAAGTGAGCAAGGCATATGTTGATACAGGGAGCTCAATGGACATTATTTATGCCCACTGTTTTAGGAAGCTCCCTGAAAAAGTACAAAATTCAAAGCGTCCAACACAATTCCCTCTAGTGGGGTTTTCAGGTGAGACGCATTGGCCAATCGGAGAGGTAGCAATAAACATGATGTTAGGAGAATATCCACACTATAGGTTAGAAATGATTAATTTTGCAATCATTGATGCACCATCGGCCTACAATGTCCTACTGGGCAGGCCTGCATTTCAAAAATTTGGAGCAATTCCATCAACCATTCATGGCATGATAAAGTTCCCTACCCCAGCTGGCATAGCCACAGTCAGGGCTAGAACGTCATGGCCTAAAGAGTGCAAACAGGCAGAGAAACCAAAACTGGTAGAGGGTCCCAAAAGTGATCCGGCAATGGAAATCATTGATGGTCCGGAACAAAAAGTTATTATTAATAAAAATTTCCCTGAACAACCAGTGACCATTGGTTCACAACTCCCAACACAGACAAAGATTAAACTCATGCGTTACTAGAATCAAACCTTGATGTCTTTGCATGGCAGACATCAGACATGACTGGTGTCCCAAGGGAACTAGCAGAGCATTCCCTAAACGCGAATCCCAATATTGTGCTAATCCGACAGAAAAAACGAGGCATGGCCCCGGATCGTAGTAAATCTGCATGTGACCAAGTAAACAAAATGGTCGAAGCAGGGATTGTCAAAGAGGTAAAATACCAAACTTGGATTGCTAATCCAGTTATGGTAAAGAAGGGAGATGGTTCTTGGAGATTATGCGTTGATTTCAAAGACATTAACAAAGCTTGTCCAAATGACAACTATCATTTACCAGAAATCGATTGGAAAGTGGAATCCCTAGATAGATTTAGACTCAAATGCTTTTTAGATGCATATAAAGGTTATCACCAAATTTGTATGAAAAAAGGTGATGAAGACAAAACAGCTTTTCACACAGACCAAGGCATATTTTGTTTCCAAAAAATGCCATTTGGCTTGAAAAACGCTGGAGCAACCTATCAACGTATAATAGATGAAACT
Organism: Senecio squalidus; assembly: GCA_910822075.1. Taxonomy (NCBI): domain Eukaryota; kingdom Viridiplantae; phylum Streptophyta; class Magnoliopsida; order Asterales; family Asteraceae; genus Senecio; species Senecio squalidus. The sequence goes on along the minus strand of CAJVGC010000590.1, from coordinate 67,070,000 downwards.
TTCAAAAATCAAGTGGGAAGGAACATAGAAGCCTATGTAGATGACATAGTTATCAAAAGCAATACGGAAGACATCATGTTGGCTGATATCCTGGAAACTTTCCAAACATTACGTAATATTAACATGAAGCTTAATCCATCCAAGTGTAGTTTTGGCATGGAGGAAGGAAAATTCTTGGGACATATTGTTACACCTAATGGCATCAAAGCCAATCCTAAGAAGGTTCAGGCAGTCATTGACATGCCATCTCCTTCCACCAAAAAGCAAGTCCAAAGCCTAAATGGCAAGCTAGCAGCACTTAGCCGTTTCTTGTCCAAAGCCGCAGATCGATCCCTCCCTTTCTTTAATACCTTAAAGGGATGCATTCGGAAAAAAGACTTATCATGGTCTGAAGAAGCAGAAGTGGCATTTCAAGAAATGAAGAAATTCATGGCCAATCTCCCAACACTCACGACTCCAATAGCTGGGGAGACACTAACTATATACTTGGCTGCTTCCAAGGAATGTGTAAGCGCAGTTTTAGTAGCCCAACGGGGCGACTCACAAATGCCGATCTATTTCATCAGTAGGGCACTGAAAGGCCCAGAGGTTAATTATCCATGTTTGGAAAAATTGGCACTCTCTTTGGTTCATGCGTCTAGACGTTTGAGGAGATATTTTCAAGGACATCCCATCCAAGTGCTAACAGACAAACCAATCAAACAAATATTGGGTAAACCAGAAGTGTCGGGACGATTAGCAAAATGGGCAATTGAACTGGGAGAACATGAAATTTCTTTCCAACCTCGAAACTCGATGAAAGGACAAATCTTGGCAGATTTCCTGGCTGAAATCGAAGGAATGGAAGAACCAAAGGATCCATTAGTGACAGACAGCCCTCCTTGGACCCTCTTCACAGATGGCGCATCCAGCCTAGAAGGGTCAGGAGTTGGCCTCATACTCACAGATCCAGATAAAAACGAGTATACATACGCCCTTAAGTTCGACTTCCCGGCAACCAACAATGAAGCCGAATATGAAGCTCTCTTATCAGGGCTACGAATAGCTAGAAAGATGGGAGTTCAAAATATAGAAGCTTTTGTGGACTCCCAGTTGGTAGCTAATCATATCAATGGTACCTATGAAGCAAATCAAACTTCCATGCAACAATACTTGGAAGAAACCAGAAAAATCATTTCGGACTTCTCAAAATTTACCATAGAGCAAGTGCCAAGAAACCGTAACAAAATAGCAGATGCATTGAGCAAACTTGCAGCATCCTCCTTCGCCCACCTCAAGAAAGAATTGTTGGTGGAAGTCCTAACTGAGAAATCCATAGTGCCAACAAAGGAAGTGGCCGCAATAACGGAGGAAGACTGTTGGATGACTCCAATAAAAAACTTCCTTCAGAATGGACAACTCCCGGAAGACAAACAACTAGCAAGGAAAATCAGAATGAAGGCACCAATGTATCTCCTCATAGACAACAACCTGTTTAGGAAGTCTTTTTTTGGGTCCACATCTAAGATGTGTCGGCCCAACACAAGCAAAGGATCTAATTCAGGATGTACATGGTGGAATTTGTGGCATGCATGCAGGCCCTCGTTCGGTAACCACTAAGGTCATGAGACTTGGATACTTCTGGCCATCCATGCACAGAGATGCAAAGGAAGAAATTGAAAAATGTGAATCATGCCAAAAACATGCGTCAGTCTCAAAAATGCCAAAGCAGGACCTCATTCCAGTGACTAGCGCATGGCCATTTTACAAATGGGGAATCGACATTGTCGGACCATTCCCCCCTGGGGTAGGCAATGTTAAATACCTTTTAGTGGTTGTGGACTATTTCACAAAATGGATTGAAGCTAAGCCCTTGGCAACTATCACCGGGCCTCGAATGATAAGCTTCGTTTGGGAACAAATAGTATGTCGCTTTGGAGTTCCACACGTCCTAGTCAGTGATAATGGAAAACAATTTGCAGATAATCCATTTAAGACTTGGTGTCAGGATATGGATATCCAACAACGATTCACCTCTGTGGCACACCCACAAGCTAATGGTCAGGTTGAAGTCATGAACAGAGCAATCCTCAAGGGAATTAAGGCCAGATTGGGAAAATATGCAAAGGCATGGGTAGACGAAATCCCAGGCATTCTTTGGGCACATAGAACTTCCCTCGGCAGAACTACATCTGAAACCTCTTTCAGCCTAGTCTATGGCACTGAGGCAGTTATCCCACCAGAACTTACAATCCCTACTCACCGGACTCTTCATTTCAATCCGGAGCTAAATGAAGAAGCCCTAAGAGAAAACTTGAATATCATCGAGGAGCGAAGAGAAATATCTCTCATCCGACAAGCAGAAAGCCATAGACAGATGGCTAAGTATTATAACCAAAGAGTCCGACACACATGTTTCAAAGTGGGAGATCTCGTATGGCGGAAGAATGAAGCTAGCAGGACCGAAAACTTGGGCAAGTTGGGTCCCACATGGGAAGGCCCATATAGTGTCCTTGAAGCACATGGAACTGGCTCCTACATCCTGTCTGACTTAGATGGACAACCATTACCCAGGACATGGAATGCAAATCTAAAAGGTGCTACATTTAATATTTACATACTATTGCTGATTGTCAGCACTTGCAACCACAACACCCGTCAGGATGTGCCTAGCCAACAGTTGTTTCAATGCCGAAAGTTTTTTTAAAAAAATAAAAAATAAAATAAAATACAAAAAAATAAAAAAAAATAAAAACATGAACAGCCGGCCAGTCTGGATGTCTCTGCAACATGTACACCTTGACAATCAACGACTAGCCAAGTCTGGATATCTGAGAAATCTGGCAAACTTTGGTATTTGGCCAACTCACTCATCAGGGATTTGGCCACACCATAAGAAAACGCTCTTCAAAGAGTCATTCACAGCAATGCACCTCAAAATACAAAGTGGTCTGATCTATGTATCCCACAAGGCAACAAACCTGATGCACCACCCCAAACTACGTTTGGAGGGAAATTTAGCAAAAGGCACATATAGACATCTTAAATCTACGCCAAACATGCAATCACATATTCGTCTTTTTACCTACCGGGAAAAGGCAAGCACTTCTCATTGGGAAGCGACATCACTCGCGAGTAAAACAAATTGAAGGTTAACCAACAAAAGTGCCATCGACCCGATATGAAATATACATGAGATGCCAACACTAGCTATGTCATCGGCATACAAAAGAACCATAGGTACTCAAATGATTGATATAGACACAACTCAATATAATTACTCTTACGCACACCCAAGATGGTGTGACACAACATCCAAGATAACAAGTTAAAAATGTGTTATTGGCCTGATCACCCAATAAAACATTATTTTTCAAAGACACATTGGACATGCCTCGGTCAGAACTACTCAAGGCAACCTCAAGCGGCCAAGAAAAGGCATGGCCAAAGAATAGCCGGAAGAGACAATAAGAACAAAAAAAAAGTTAGGCTTCAAAAACCATTTTAAAACCTAACTGGTGGGCATGATAGTGTTAGTAGGGAATGGCTCATACATATAGCCCATTAACCCCCTAAACACATAACCTGACTTACAAAAGGTTGCATGCTATCTCCTAGTCCGGACACAAGGCTCCGGCGTCCGGACACTTGGCCCCAGCATCCGGACATTTCGTCCCCGGCGTCCAGACACAAGGCCCCGGCGTCCGGAGACTTGGCCCAGCATCCGGACATTCGTCCCGGCGTCCGGACACAAGGCTTCGGCGTCCGGACACTTGGCCCCAGCATCCGGACATTTCGTCCCGGCGTCCGACACAAGGCTCCGCGTCCGGACACTTGGCCTTGACCCCGTGTCCGG
>CAJVGC010000590.1:67011180-67066065 GCA_910822075.1 Senecio squalidus | reverse complement strand
TTATCACTATGATCCCAAAGTTTGTTTGGGTTATAGTGTATTACTACTAGTGAAGATGGGTTAAAACTGGTCACTAGTTTAGGTTACTACCTAGTAACTCTTACTACTGGTTGAAGATGGTTTTCTAAACTGGTCACTAGTCCATGTTACTACTGGTCATCACTATTACTACTGATGCTGCATGGAGTGCATGGGAGTTTCTACTGGAGGTTACTACTGTTGAGCTGATAATGTTTACGTTTTTATTAGTAGATAATTATGCAACAAATATTAGATAATTATTTAGTAGATTCGATTAGATATTATAACTCAATTATGTTCAGGGTTAGTTAGCCTCAAGGTCTATAAATATAGATCCTTATGTCGTTGTAAATATACGTCTATTACGAAACCCTAATTCTAATAGATTGAGGTTGTTGGTGGAAATCTTGTGTTCATAATTGTTTATCGTTTATTCATTCATATTCATATAAACTGTTATTCAAATCTTGTAATATCAAAGTGTTGATCCGCTTCAACTTCTTTGATAGATGTAGATCTAATCGTTTGTTTCTAGGTTGATGCATATATTTGATGACTTGTTGTTCTATTGTATTCGTACTTATGTATTCGTTATTACTTAGTTTATTATAGAATTTTGTATTCCCACAAACTTGTATGTTCGTGGGCTTAGAGTCTGTTTGGATGACTCGCGAATTTGCATGTTCGTGAGGCCCATAGAACCCATTAGTAGATGAACTTGTTTCACTATATATAGAGATAACAAATTCTGGTTTCGGGTTAGCTTTTTGGAGAGAATTCTTGGAATACAGTTTATTGTAATTGAGTGACTCAATTAATATACAAGTATTTAGAGTTCTATATTCGGTTTTGTGTTCTTATTCTTTACTGTCGATTATACTTGTTGCATATACAATTGATTAACGAGTTTCCGCCTTGTAATCAATTGAATTAACCTTGTTGATCGAAATACTGAGACCTAAAATTGGTATCAGAGCAAACACTTTGTTTGCTCTCTATCGAGAATCTGTTCAAGGTTAATTCTAGGTATAATCGACTTCTGGTTATCAGGTTTTTAGGGTTTCGACAGAAATTGGGGTTCTCAGATTCGGCGGCCTAGTTCGTGGAGATATTAGGGTTCTTCGCTTTGGCGGCCTAGTTCGTGGAGCAATTAGGGTTCTAAGCTTTGGCGGCCTAGTTCGTGATGATATTAGGGTTCTTCGCTTTGGCGGCCTAGTTCGTGGAGAAATTAGGCTTTTGATAGCTTTGGCGGCCTAATTCGTGGAAAACTAGAGTTTTGATCATCTGACGGCCTAGTTCGTAGTAATTAGGGTATAGCAAACTGACGGAGTTGTTAAGTTTTTAAGTTCTTCATCAAACGTCCGTGGACTATTCAAGTTCGTGGATATTCTAAGTTCGGGGTCAACTTAAAATTCGTGGAACTAAAGTACACTTTAAGTTCGTGGTGTTTTATAAACTTCAAGTTCGGAAAGATCTAAACAGTTGGAGGATTAATATAATTTATTTTCGTTCGTGGATTCAAGTTCGTTGCAGATTTTAAATTCGTGGATTAAATTATTCAAGTTCTCAATTAAGTTTGTGACACAAGTTTGTGGATCAAATCATTCACTCTTAGCCTTCACCAAGTTCTCAACTTAGTTCGTAAGGTATTAAGTTCGTGAGTATTCAAGTTCGAGACCCAAGTTCGGTTCAAAGTTTGTCAACCGAGTTCGTTTGTGACTAAGTTCGCTGAAGTTAGTAATGGATTCAAAACAATCATTAAACACTCCTCCCACGCTGCTCAATGCAACAACCTACTATGATTGGGTTGATAAGTTTGAATCATTTTGTAGATATAATGATGTTCAAATTTGGTTTTGCACACAATCTGAATATGTACATCCAACCGTTACAATCGAGGGAGAAGTACGAAAAAGTCCTATCAACACCTTATCTGCCGAACACAGAAAGGTGTTCGATTATGAAGATAGAGCATGGGCGAGCTTGAAAATGTCTCTTCCCACCAAAATGCTACATCTTACCAGGACATACAGATCAGCACATACACTTTGGAAAGTTGTAGAAAAGAAATATGTTGGTACTACCAAACAAAAGAAGAATAAAGGCGATATGCTTAAATGTCAATTTTCCATTTTCAAACCAGCAGCTACAAAAACATTAGAGGATACCATCAACAGATTCTATCATCTACTAGTAGAACTGGAAAATCGTAAGATAGATGTCGAAGATGAGAAGAGGGAAAGATTTTTGGAATCTTTTCCTAAGCGATGGGAATTGTATGTAAACCTCATGAAGGAAGAAATCGAGGAGGAAGAAGATGAGGATGATGATCCCTTAACATTAGAAAAATCATTTAGAAGCTTAAAGGTTATGATTTAACCCATAGAACTGCTGATGCCCCACCAGAGTATGCCCAAAATCCAGCTCTTTATTATGGGAAGATTCCGGAAGCTAGTTCATCAGGGAATGACGTCACTGCATTTCTTTCTGATATAGAAAATTCATCCCCAGGAACCTCGTCTTTTTCCATAGCAGGAAAAAGTTCTGAAGTAGTACAGTAATCTACCACTCATCAGAACATGGCTATCAACGTCAAATCAGCCGAAGAAAGTTTGGAAATTTTATCTTGATTCTTGGGTGCTTATGGGAACCACGTGCAAGGAAAGATCACTGACCCTGGATTGTGGGATTAAGATTTCGCTCAAGTAGATCGGGACGATTTAGAGGAAATGGATTTACGTAGACAGACCTCTATGCTTATTAACAGAAAGTCGGGTTTGATTTATTCTTTAAATAATAAGATGTTACATTTTGACTATTATTAGATAATACAATATAAATAGTCAAAAAAATTTAATACATAAATAAAATATATAATTGACTATGTTAAATTGTATGGATGACTATAATTAAATGGGTAGTAATCCTATTGAAATAAATCAAGGATGTAGATATCTTTTTCTTAGAAAAAAGCTTGAACTTCAAAAGGAGAACATGGTTTATATAGAAGTAGAGATATATTATAAAAGAAAAGTTTTAGTTTAATTAATAGCCTAATTAGTGTATTATTACATGTCTAGTTGACACTTTTAGGAAAATCTCTTTCGGACTTCATTGTCTCCGGTATTGAGTCGTTGAAGTTTATTACGACATATGGAATATATGTGTTGATGGGAAGACATATGATTGGTGCAAAAACTCATTTTACTTGTGAATGCATCCATTACTGTGATTTCAGTTTATTTTGCTAGGAGATGGAGTCAATTTTCTTTTCTAATATGTAAGGGCAAAGTAAGAGTATTTGTTAAATCGATAATTTTAATTATTTATGTAGAAGCAATTGCAAAGTAAATATTTTTTTTATTAGGGCGAAATTTCAAATATTACTTAAATATGAGTGTTTTTTTTTATATTGAGAAAAATATTTAGTGAAAACATGCCTACTCTGCACGAGTCATGGCTTCATCCCTAATTTTACTTTTAAATGCATCCATCACATATGATTTTGATTTTCGATATTATATGCAACTTTTTGATAATGTATTTCTTCATGAAGAAAATTCAAAGTGTGATGTTAGTCAAATTGTGATTTTAATGCATGAGTGTAATGGGTCACCTTCCATACATGGCCTATCATTTTCATGAATAAAAAGCAATTGCCTTATTGTGAAGGAAAAGCTCATCAGAGTAATGGGGTGAAGTAGCCTCTAACTTTGGCCCTTGATTTGAGTAGGGGTTTGTTAGAGAGTTTGAGCAAATTTATTCAAGGCATTTAAGTGACATCTGCCCCAATTATAAGGGAAGGTTAACCATTGATATCCATTGTTTTATACAAGAAAATATCTTAAACTTTTTCTATAGATATTTCAAATACATAATAAACCTTATTGTTTATATATAAATAACGAATGTATTTATAATAATAAATGAAAGATTAGATATGTATCATTATAAATATGAAAACAGTCATGTACACTACATGAGGAAAGATTAGTGGTAGATATGTAGTAGTTAGTATGAGTTGTGATTACAATTGGGAAGCTTTATGTGAGACGGATTGGTTATAATCTACGTATTTACTCATAACTTTTATTTATTTATTTTGGGGTGACTTCTATCCTTTATCTCTACAATTAATGTTCTTGTTTGTTTAATTATAATTATATGCTTCTTGGTGTCCAAGCTTAGGGAGTACTTGTTAGGTCTAAGAATCAATAAGAAATAAAGAATATTTCATTAAGCGCTCTTAAAATTACAATTACAAGTTTCATCACCTTTCCTATTTATAACCAACGGGGTGTTTGCTAACCTTACATGAATGATCATTCTAGAAACACTATTAACACTATTCTATCTTTTACAAATTTCCCCTTAAATATTGTTTCGAGAAAGAAATACATAAAAAAAATACATTTACAATTCAAAAGTCTAACATTCTAAGCTTCAAATCTTTAACCTTGTGCTTGAGATGTTGTTGTCTCCTTGTCTTCATGTCCGGGATAAATTTTTGCAAATTCTTCGGTTTATCTTTTTCACATTATATGCACGGTGAGCGTTGTAAATTGGAAAGATAAAATACTTGTTTTCCCGAATATTCATATACTTTCATATCATTGAATTACTCTTCGATGTCCAGACAAGCTTCAATGGCATCTTTTCCAAACCTGTACTATTTTCTTTCAACTTTACATTTAGAAGGACCCAGGTTTCTTCATCGCCTTTCTCCATTATTCTTAAGACTTCTGACAATACAAGTCGTAGTATACCCGTTGAATAATGATGCACTTCGGTGAATAGCATAACAAGGTTACCTTCCTACAATGGACTTGTGGAAACAAAGATTGGTTACTAAGGCTCTTTGGAGTATATGTATATATACTCCAACAAAAACAAAGCAACCAATCTTTGTTTCCAGCTCAATATGCACTCTCAATAATACCTAATTCTTCACGATACTATTACTAAGTAATCAAGAGAACTAGTATATGTAAAATAACAAAATAACGAAATACAAGCTTATGATAATGTCTTCGTCATATAAAGAGATGAAATCTCTCACAATATATAAAACTAAAACAATCACGTTCGAACACGAGAAAACCATTAAAAGACAAAGAAATGAAACTACATTCTCAAATCTTTTTTACCAGCAATGAAAAAATGAAAAAAAAAATTCAAATTGGAGAATGAAGTTTCAATGATAAATATACATTTGTAAACAAACGAAATACAAGCTTATGATAATGTCGTCGTCATATAAAGAGATAAAATCTTTTACAATATACAAAACTAAAACAATCACGTTTGAACACGAGAAAACCATTAAAAGACAAAGAAACAAAACTACATTCTCAAATCTTTTTTACCAACAATGAAAAAATGAAAAAAAAAAAAAAAGATCCAAATTAGAGAATGGTATTTGATTGATAAATATAGATTTGTAAACAAACGGGCATTTGGTCTAGTGGTATGATTCTCGCTTCGGGTGCGAGAGGTCCCGAGTTCGATTCCCGGAATGCCCCTCTTTTTCACTTTTTATGTGGAATGTATCAAGCACTTTATCTTATCTTTGTACGTAAAGAATGACAGGAAGCCCCCACAGAAGGTACTCGTAACCTTATATGGGTCTAAAGTGGAAGATGTTGGTCAAGGCAAATGTTTCTATGAATATGTGTTGTTTTTTGGTTCTCTAAAATAACTATCGAGTCCACTGATTTTCTAATTCAGAAATCAGAGCTATCAAGGCCTCTGGACGACCAAAAATAAGTTCTCAACAACCTAAGTGTGAATCGTTCTTAAAAAGCAGTTGTATATCTGGTAATGAAATGTGTGATAAACAATAATATGAAATGAAGAAAGAATCAACAGTTAGCAAACCATTATTTAAAGATGATTTTTATACGCTTATGTCGAACAAAAACTTTCCAAAAAAAAAAAAGCTACAAGAAACTCGAAAGCGTGTTAGGCTTAATACCATGTTCAAGAAAAAAAAAAACCCAAAAGGTAGCACAATGCACTTGAACATAAAAGCATCTCATACAGCATTTGTATTGACTCAAAAAAAGTATATGAATTGTTATAATTGAACAAAAAACGCCAATAAAAATCATCTTGGTGACGGGATGTCCACGTGGAGCCCAAGGTCCATTCCGTTGTACGCAATTGGAGCATACATCCATAGATCATCAGAGCTCAATAGCTACAAAATACCATACCTTTAATAATATAAATATATAATGTTACCATAAAATAAAACTCGATTCTTTTTCTAATACTAATAGCTTTTATTTACTAACCTTAATTTGGAGCTGTAAAAATTTCACATACTCAACGGCTTCTTCAAGCATTGTGCTTATATCAACCTTCGTATATAACGGAAAAAAAACATATTAAAGCAGATATTTATTTCAAATAATGCTTGAAAACAAAGATAACCTATAATACTTCCTTACCTTTGTACCATTAGGAACAAGATTCTGTAATATTCTTAGCCTTTCATTAATTTTCTCTCTTCTTTTCTGCAAAAAGACAGTGTTGGTTCCAATCAGCTTAATGGGTCGATTTGGGTCATGTTTTTATCTTAATTAAGATTATATAATAATGTGTTTGAAATGTCAACCTATCTCTACACATACTAAAAGGTTTCCGTTGTGTCCCGACTCTATTTTGAACTGTTACCCAAACCGCCCAAAGATCAGCTCAATTAAATTACCAACCTTTGCGTAGACGCTTTGGCTGTCAATTGCTGATCCACTACTTGCTCTTTTCTTGCCATTTGTGTTCAGCATTTCAACTCCTTTTGTTCTCGGACTTACATCCCGCCCTCCGTATGAATCATGATCCGCATCAGGTTTAACTACGTCTATGTTGACTTCCGAAACAAGCTTCTTACTCTTAGTTACCTTTGGTTTTTTCCAACTTGTGTGAAGCTACATTATAAAAAAAAAAAGTTTATCAAAACTCTATACATATCAACCGCATTCAAGATTAGCAATTATAAAAATAATATTTGATCTAATGTTTAACATACATCTTCCAAGCTACAAGAATGTTTTCTAGAAATTAGCGACAGGTTATTGTACTCTGGAGAGGGAATGCCGGAAATGCCCTTTCGGCTGCCCCTTGAACAAGAAACCGAGTCCCCACTTGAAGTAGGAAAAAAGACACTCTCATTAGCATCTGTAAAACTGTTTTGTTGCAACCAATACGGCATGTCTCCAGTTATGTTATCGGAAACGGATACCTCAGTTTCATTAATGGATTCACCGTGTGGCCAAAACGCAGAAGAATCTTGAAAGGTAGGTAATTTAGTTGAAAAATTGGTGAATAAATGTGACATAAAATCAGTTTCTTCAGTAAAAAAGTTTCTTTCTCCTTCTATAAGGGTTGATAAAGGTTCCATTTCGGTTATTGGAGTTGAAGTGTCAAAAGAGGTTATGTTTGCATATTACATAGCCAAAACATGCATATATACATATCATATGTGAGAGTTGATTCAAATTATTATAAATATAAAAAAGAATTAGTCATAAGCAAATGATTAGAATGTTTGTTTAGGGAGTAATACAGCTAACTTGACCTTTCACAATATCTAAACCAGATGCTGACTGTCAAAACTGAGACGGGGATAACCGCTTTTTTATTTAATGATAATTAGCTTATCATATTCATCATGTTTAATAAGATCAAATCTTCCAAACACACTCCGTGATGCTTATGTTTGATAAATTCATTTTACGGATTTTGGACACCCAAACTTTATACATTCAAGGTTATAAAAATATTCAATAGATTGTATTTGTTTAATTATAGAAAGAAGTAAGATTGTATGAAATGAGTGAGCTGTAGATATGTTATCTCTAAAAAGAAAAATTCGAATTAGTTTAAGAATACATAAATAACAATTGATTGGGAGTGCGAAACCGCGTGAGCAAATATTCCCGCCGATGTTGGCGCATTTCAAACTTATTTTTTATGTAATATAATACTACTTCTCCTCGTGCAAATTGCAAAAACCTTGAAAATAATAGAATTACAAAATCATAATCATAAATATAATATATTTTTAATTGCACGTCTCTAATCAAATTGAAACTAATAATAATTCAACAACAACTACAATACTTCTCTGATTGGAGGCACGTTAAACTTAGATGTTTATATCTAGAAACAAATTAACTAACAATATAACATTTGGCAGGAAGTTGAAAGTCACATTTTATGGGGAAAATTACTTTTGATCAACATGTTTAAACTTTTTTTTCAACTTTTGTTTTTGAGTTATAAATTTTTTCTTTTTTTAAATTTTATCAACTATAGATCGGTTGAATAATTCATTCCAATTTTAGTTACTTCCCGAGTATTTTTCAAATACCCGATTTTGTTTACCAAATAAGAACATAATCAATCTAATAATACAATTAAAGTTTTAAACCCAAAGGGATTCCCAATTAACCAAACACACAGCTATCAAACATTTCATACTCAAAATCAATCAAAACATATGATCACATATCCAAGCAAACGATTATGAAATTAGCTACGCATAATTGAAACTAAACATGAATCATAAAAAAAGTTGAACATGATACCAAGTGTTTTATGAAATTCCAATGTATAAAATACCCAAATTGATATGAAACTGAAGCCAACAGTTTGATTTCCAATGAAATTGACGAAAATTATGTTGCATGATTGGTGAATTGCTCTTAGAAATCCAAGCTCTCCCCAAAACTCCGAATTTGTTTTGTGTATCTTGTGTTGTGGGAATAAAGGTGATGATGTTTGTTAACAGAAATGATAATGATGATGGTGTCCCTTAATCGACCTCTTTTCCCAGTAAAAATAGCATCACCAAAAACCTTTCAATACTAAATACTTTATGGCATTAAACTAACAAGTTGTAACAGCCCGACACCCCATGCGTCGTAGTCATACACCACTGCGACGCAGTGGTGGCTCAGCCAAGCAGTTTTTGTGTTTTACTCCTATTATTCGCGTTATCTTGGCATATCTTGACGTTAATTCTCCATTCCAATGCTAAATACCTAAATACATACTTTTACACAAAATATAAGTACATTGGGGCATATCCATCATGTTTTAGACTAAAAACATAATAAATATCGCGAATAGAAATATATATAATTGAGCGATATCAAACCCCTCATACTTAACAATTTGTTTTGCCCTCAAGCAAATCCGACATAAACTCTAACTCATTTTACAGTAAGAAAAGTTCAAGGGATCACGGGCACATACATTTAAATACATTCCGATATTAATAATTAAAGATTTGCGTGAAATTGCAAGATCGTAAACCGACTACGAACATCAAATGCTACTAAATTACTTAAGTAAACAAAAACCGCAATTTTCTAACTCCAATTCCCATTATATCCCCTAGTTTTGATATGTCCAAATAACCACCCTTTTTCCGTAACTCACCAACCTAAGTCGGAGCGATCAGCCTACCATTGGGCCGACCCCTATGCATATGCTTTCGGGGGATACTCCAATATCAAATAATCTATTTCCTTTGAGAACTATTGGTTAGTCTTTGCATTTTGCTTGCCTCTCACTTTTGTTCACTTCAAATCCTAAAGATTTGTAATTTATATTTTCTCTGAGGTGAACGTTTTTGTAACGGGATTTGATTCTTCGTTAAAGTGAGGATGAGTGTAATTTGTTGACGGGAAAGACCTATGGTTTTTTTCTTCGCCTCTAAATCTTTTCGGGGTTAAGTGATATCTAAGTTTCCCCAACTACCCCCGAAAGAGTGCAAGTACTAATAGGGCTCGGTACTAGGGTTATCTAGCGGTTATCCGGATTTTAGGTTTTTCAGGAAAATGCAAGGAACTAAAGTCGGAAAACCTAAACTCTTATTTACAAGTATTTTACTACCAAGAGTTGTTCCTAACAATTTCACGTTGATGTACCGGAATGAATTTAAATGTCCAAACCCCTATCATCTTCCTAAACTACGTTTAAGCGTTTTTTTTTTTTTTTTTTTTTTTTTTTTTTTTTTTTTTTTTTTTATGACTCAAATGGGACAAAATAAAACATGATGGATACGATAAGGATTATTAAACTAGCAAATCAATAAAACATTAATTATCTAATGTATAGTCACCACTCTCGTGTATAGTTTATACGTTTGACAACTAAGCATTAAGTACTTAAGTCGATTATATGATTTAACCTTATAAGGCTTCATATCGAATAACCTCTCAACACCAGTCTGATTTCTCATAAACTTGAAAACGACCTACACAATCAAGTTTAATTATTATAGTCCTTTGATACTAGTTTGTCTCGAATACTAATACCTTATATTAATTAAAGACCGATTAATAATTTCATAAAACGTTTTATAGGTTTCACATATTCCTCTCGAATACCTATGATATTTTGTCTGTCACTTAACGCACCTACTAACATTTTATATAAAAGGGTTTAATAATTTCTTAAATTTAATTATGTAAGGATATATGGTTAAACATACAATCTAGATCATCATTTGCATTATTAATTAACAATCTACATAACTAATCATATCCAAAAGGAATTTAGCTACTCATAATTATCAAAACACAATAATCAATATTGAATTAAAACATCTTTAATTAAAAGTAGAAAATAGTAATAACAATATCAATGAGTTAAATGATCAAATACGAAAATTCTAAGATTAATTTGTCACTAATCAATCTCCAAAAATCGGTTTCAAAATAAACCTTAAGGGTAATTGTATCACCAAAACCCTTCTCTAACTATGTGCCCTCTATAACGTATTCATCAAACTAAATTTTGTAACCCTAAAACCACAAGCTCTCGACGCGTGTGACGGGCGTCATCATGGTCGAAGCCCGTCGCGCCACCATTTTAAACCGTGTATAGCTGCTAAATCGTTCTGGTCACCGTTTAGTTTTCTTCAATCTTCAATCTTTAACGAAAAGGAACCCGACTTCCGTTCTTCTCCAATTCCCGCTCTATTTATGCAATTTCTGCTTCATAACTCTCATGCAATGTTGGAAAAGGAAGTTACATAAAATTATTAGCATTCAAAATACATGTCACAAAATAAGAAATAAACTTTTACATAGGCAATCATTTTAGGCCATGTAAACAACTCATCAATACTTTTATATTTAGTTAAAAATGGCAAGATGTGCGGATTGGGTAATGGGTTAAATGGGTCATTTTATAGTATGGGACTGAACATAGCGAGTAAGGTTGGTTTTCCCGCCAACCCTTTTTCTTTTCCTCTTTTTTGAAAATGATTTTTAGCCATTTAACATTTTAGTATATATAAAACAACAAAAGAAAAGAAAAAAAAACAAAGTGCTATGACAGTAACAACTAACAACATGTCTTTAAAAAAAGATCATAAGTTGTTCTCTTTTCTTTTGGGACTCCAACAGTAGCATCTATTTTAAAATGTAATTTACTTCCATTTACAAAAACGTTACAAGATCAACATATAAAATATATGATCGTAAAAGAATCCACAAAAATGAATCGAATAAAGAGACAAATACATAGTTTCTGAATTTGTATAAAAATGCTTCTTTTTTACAATAAAGGTCCTTGGTTCCATCATTTGAGTATTAGTAAAGTAATAACACATGTGTTCTAAAAACTGATAATGAATAACATGATATTGATGGGAATTATAAGGATTTGTAGAGAGTATATATTGACATGAGGAACCTATAGCTGTGAAGCACGCCAGAAATATATGTGGTAAACAAGTATTTTGTATGAAATATATCACTCAATAATTCATAAATAATTCATACCCCTTTAACATTGGTCCGAGCTAGTATTCGAAAGAAGTTACAATCATCCAACCCGTGTTCGTAACTATGATCCAAGTCGAATCCCACATTCCTTTTGTATGCTTCACAAAAAAGAAAGTAAAACAACATGTTTTTATTTTGTTAATTTATTTGTTTAAATAAAATGTGTGCTTCGTCTAGGTTGGGGTTGTAGATGAGAAGGGTTCTCAAGGATTCAAAACACATACATATTAAACAATAAAGTGATCGAAAAGATTTAACAGAATCAAAGTTTAACCCAAATTAATTAGAATCAGGCTAAGAATAAAAATCAAATTTTTACAAAACTAACTGAACGGATCGAAGTAAAAAAAAAGTAACTGTATACCCGGAGTAAAAATGCGATTGTAAATTAGGGTTTAAACAAAAAATATGAAATCTTACCGGTTAAGGTTTGCACTGAAACTAAAACTGTAGATGGGGTTGAAAATATATGCAGTCGAGCAAGAGATAATCAGGTTGGGGCAGTTGTCGGAGAAAAAAAAAGGCAGGGTGGTGAATGCGATTGCGTTTGCCTTTGGGAAAGATATAAGTTAAAATTGAGTAAGGTATTCTAGTAATTTTGAAATTTTAAGTTTTTAAGAAATCAAAAGATTTGTTTTATATTATAGTAGAGATAAGTTGATATCAATAAGTGGAACTAAAAAGTTAGTGATTATTATAGATTAGATTTGGGTTATAAGTAAACTAAAGTCTGAATATTTATTTCACGATTCTAATTAGATGTGACTATTTGATGTAGCGGCCATTGAATGTGAAAGGCAAACCAAATAAGGTAAGTTTTATGTATATTTTTAATGGGCTTTCTTATTTACTGAAATGTTGCATTGTTTATACGGCTTCTATACGTGAAGTTTACTAAATGTTATATTCATTGTCTAAAATAATGTTATATGATTGTGACTAACCTAGTGATTATCCGCTCTCACCATATAAAAGAAATTTGAATAAGAGCAAATAAGGTCGGATTTGCCAAATTAAAAGATATACCGTAAGAACAAACAAAGTCGGATTTGTCGGGTAAAATTGTAAGAGCAAAAGAGATCGGGTTTGACAAAAGAATAAGTTGATTAATTAAAGAATAAAGAACAATATTATCTGTGAAATATTAAAAGAGAGTAATGGATAAATTACTATGGCTTAGGTTATAACTTGTTATTGAAAATTGCATGTTATGTCTTTATTAAATTTTATTTGATTGTTATATGGATATATTTTGTTCATGTAAACCATAATTTGCTGACCAAAAACTCTTAAAATTTTTGCAACCCAGATTAGTAACACATTAGGAAAATCCCATATCGGTCGTGGATAGGGGTGGCAAAATGGACGGGTTGGGTCGGATTGGGTCATGGGTCAAAACGGGTGCGGGTCAAAACGGATCATATTGAAAAAGGGTCAAATTGGTTCGGGTCAAAACGGATCGGACGGGTTGGATTGACCCATTTGCTTTTTTACACTTTTTCTTTATGTTTTATAAAAAATAAGTCAAGATAAAATTTTAAATTATATTATATTAGTAAAAGTTAAAATTTATAAAATCTATAATAATAATATATTAATCAAAAAAATATATAAAGTAAAATAGTGGAAGGAAAAAGCTAATGCCTTTTTTTTTTAACATGGACAAATGTAAACTAACACACAAACTAAATTTTATTGTTTATAAATTTATTATAAAATATAGTTAAATTTAATAACCTTAGCTTTGAATCTTTATTGGACAAAAAGGTCAAAACAATTGTCATTTCTTGTTTGTTACTTCGGTTCTTTTACGTACTCCTTTCACCCATTTCAACCCGTTTTTACTTTAATTTCTAATTCCCTCAACCCATTATGACCCGCATACATATTTCATTCAATCCAAATTCACCCAAACCATAAATTAACGGAACCATTTGACCCAAATTTAACTATTTGGGTCAAGATTGCCGGGTATAGTCGTGGAAAAAAGTGATGTCTGAGTATATTGTAACACCCGCCTTTCCATGACTATAATATTATCCGTTTTGCCAGCAAGGCTCACGGTTTTACTTTTGATGGAGTTGCCCATGGTCATCCATCCTGAAATTGGTCACCCATCCTGAAATTACCCTGGCCTAAGCACGCTTAACTACTACGTTTCTAAGTTTTGCAGTGTCTGTAGCCACCAAAACGCGTCAGGTCATGAAAGACTAAGGTTTACCAATATGCCCAGACATTACTTTTGTCAATGGTCGATGTGAGATTTGCCGAAGGTGTTATAAATATCGTGCTCCCAGTAATCGCCAATGCTTTTCATCCGGTGCAAGATTTTTGTTTGATTACTTTAGATTACCCTTTTAAGTACCTATGTAAAGAAAATGACAATTTCATTGAAAATCATAAACTTTGCAGGTATGTGACATTTGGAACGGGTGGTTGTGACGGTATTGTAACTGTATGGGATGGAAACAACCAGAAGAGGCTATATCAGGTACATTGCTAAATTCTCTATATTTTTTTGGTCAAAATCATTTCACGGTAATTAACAAGTTGTGTTCATGTTCATGTCCATTTTCAGTACCCGACAAGTGTTGCTGCTTTAACATTCAATAGAGACGGTAGATTACTAGCAGTTGCACCCAATTATACATATGAAGAACGAGAGAAACCGTACTATTTCATTGTTACTGCATATAGCCATATAACCTTTAATTTATTGTATTTTCTCGATTTTACCAACTCTGGTGTTATTTTGCAGTAATGACAAGATGCTATATTTGTGCGCAATGTGAATGAAGTTGAAGTACAACCAACACCTAAAGTTTACCCGAATGCTGCTGCAGAACTAGAAGCTTCAGTAGGTTTATGGTAATATGTACTGAGATTGCATTTTATTCTTAATGTAATTTTCAAACACCAATACTAAGCCTGTTGTGTACTTTTAGCGGTTTATAAATTATATTGCTTATTCTCTTCTACGATGCGATGATTTATATTCTTCAAGAGAGTTCAGATTTACTCGTTTTTTGATGCACAATTTGCATAATTGAAGAACAATATTAGCAAAATGAAAACGCTTTTCAATAATTTTGCAGAATGATGTTTAAAGGTGAAACAACAAATTACTTTCTGAGCTTCGGATCTGATTATCAAATTGGTTAAATTACAAACTATAAAGTTGATCACTTCCACAGTTGACCGTTTACAATACTATATCACATCTTTTGGCCCTCGTTCTGCTAAGAGTAAACCAACATGATTACAAATCATGTTCCACTCCACCAAAAACCGTCCATGAAATCGGCTGCATTCCAGCTTCATCTAAATCAGAGGGTGCCGCCTGGGCACCACCACCTGCACCCGCTCCCTCCTTGCGGCTTTTGATTGCGCGAGAATCTCATCATAATTCTAAACAATAAAAATAAAAAATAAAAACAATCCTGTCACTAAAGAGACAATAAATCACAAACAGAAAACACGCAGTTAAAGAATTATAATGATTAATGCACCTTTTATTCGATAAAAACAACCATTTTGGCTTTTACCCGGGTGAATCAATAATGATATAGAATAGATATCTATCTTTTTCAGAATTGGCCAATTGTTTTGGGACAAATTAAAATAGTAACATGGAAACAAAATATGAGACCGAGGGAGCAGTTATATACATACCCGTTTGTCAAAAGCATTATCTCTTGAGGTAATTATTTTGTCAGCAATACCATAATCAATGGCTTCTTGGGCTTGAAATACTTGGGACGCATAATATCTTTATTGATTTCGTCTTTTGGTTTTCCAATTCCTTTTTCTAGAAGCTCAAGGAAGTAATCCGTGTTTGTGTCCAGTTCTTTTGCCTTGATCCACATGTATAGCAGCCCCACTTGATCGATGCACTTAGGTAAATATAACTTTGCTACAATACAATACGCAAAAAATGTGTTCCAAATTAACTATGAAGTTGATTAAAAGTTAGTGAAAAGATATTTAAACTGAATCGTACTGGATGAATTTGGCTGCATTGCACGATACCCTTTGGTTCCAAGAGATAACAGCATTGCTGCTTGACCAAATGCCATCCCGCAGTTGACAGTATACACCTCCGACTTGCAATACTTGAGGCAAAATACAAGATTTGTTTTAGAGATATCAGTAACATATGTAAATAAAAAGTTAATTTCTTACAGCCATCATGTCAGCCAATTGCATATGCCTCTGTTTCAGATCCAACCGTCTCCATTTTGTCATTCTACATTATAAATAAGAACAAATCAAATTATGAAGAAAAGTTGTGATTTTATTTTAAAAACCCAAAAAATAGAAGGAAGAATTACCTGTGTTCCAGATGAATTAATGTATAGATATATTGGCTTAGACGGATTTATCATAGTCCAACCACATAAATTGAGCAACAAGAAGCTCAGTAACAGCTGGCACAATCTGAAACAAAAGATTATGGTAAGTTAGATCAATAAATTACAATATCTATATAAATAAAGGTGTATCCTCTTACGGGCATTCCTAGGTAGCAAATTCGAGCATCTAAAAGCAAAGATGGCAAATCTGGAGGAGCACTTCTAGGTCTTCCGCCAGCTCTGCCACCTCCTCCACGATACATGCTCACACTCATACTGTATTTAGCGGGACCCCTGTCGTGCATTCCTGATAGACTCCACATTCCTCCGTGGTTCAGGTAATTATGAGATGATGAAATAGTTTCCTGTTAATTAAAAAAAACACAAATTAAATAAATATTCAAGAGTTGTGATTTAGAAAAAGAAGAGTGACCTCGTTGACGTTTTCGGCTTGGCGCCTTACAGGATTATCTTCTGTCATGAACATGTCCATCTGTGTAGGACTGAGACCGTAGAGATATTGGGGACGTTCTTGAACTTATCCATCACTGCATAAGTATTAGACTCAAGTAAGTTAATAATATAACAAGTATAAGCAAATAGAGGCGATGATTATAAGTGGTGTGCGAGGAGTGAGTAGGGGGTTGTTTGTTTGATAAGCCCGGATTTTATGGCTTATGTAAGCGCCTTATTACTGTTTATTAAGCTCAAACAATAAAAAAAAAAAGTTAAAACTAGTCATTCAGAATAATCATCCCATGAATGAAGTTAAGTAAACCCTAAATATTCAAAATTAGGGGGGGAGAAAGAGAGTTACATCCATCTTTAAGGTTTTCTTGTCTAAATTGGTTTGGAATATAATCCAATTTACCACTCCCCTTGATGATGCAGATGCAGTCACCGGTGACCGTCCTGTAACCCTAGCACTATCTTTCCTCTTCCAAATAAAAGAATTATCAATACACCTGATTATTATGATAAACCTGCCGGAGAAGATAACGGTAGTAACGACGTCTCTCTCTCTTTCTCTGCAACCAACCAAAACCAAATCAAACTGGTTTTCTTGATTTATCTTTTTTTTTTTATTTGGTCTTCATTTGTTTACTAACGGCGTATAATTAATGGGCCTATGGAACCAATAACATTCTACATGATCGGACCGGACAGCAATCATTCTAAACAACCATTCCAATTCAAACTCTTTTCTTTTTCTAGTTTCATAAACACATGTTTAAACATTGTTGTTTTAAAATGAGACATATATCGTTTTATATATCGTTTAATAATAGTCCATTCATTTGAGGATCTTATTTTTAAATTATGGAATATAAGTTATTTATTCTGAGTCTTAATCATCAACACACTTCTTAGATAAAACTTAAAAAGTTTCCATGACTGAAATCTTACATTTCAAATTATGAAGAAACTCTAACAATTCAAAAATATTCTCGTTCTCGATGACGACAAAAAGATATTGTTCTACTTGAACGTTCTCACTCAAACATATTTGTTTTGTTTTTAAGAGTATGCTTTGATTTCTTTGAAGAATGATTTTGACGAAAAAAGTCGTTACATAAATATTATACAGTTACGCTTACTGGTACTCTCATACACTAGCACGAGAGACACCATACTCTAACAACCTATCATCTATTTATAGACATCTCAACATACTCTCTATAAATAAAAACTAAAGACACCTGTTTATTTAAAAAACACTTTGGACTCTGAACAAAAATTTAAGTATTCATCTTCATTACTTTTGATGTTGATGATCTTCACTTTACTTCTTGTGTTGAACTCCATCTTCGTAAGTAAATACTTTAATGAACACTTACTAATCAACTATGTCATCATCTTTGATCTACTTCTGAAGTACTTCAAGTTACTTCCGATGTTGAATCTCTACTTCAGAAGTAAACTCTTCAACATTGACTTTAAGCTGACTGACTAAGATTTACTTCTGATGTTTTAATTTTGTTCATCAGAAGTAAACACTTAGTAACTTTCACAATTAGCTTTATCCATTTTCTTCAAGACCAACAGAACAGCTCCAAAGCACTACCGGAGCACCATAAATAACAAACGAATAATCAGATCCGTAGAAGACGCAATACAAGAGCAGAAGCATTTAATACCCAGATAGGTCCACATCCAACATCAACTCAAAACAATTTTCCCGCCTAAAGACACATTTAAGACCTAGTTAAGTTGACAATACCTGATGGCGACCACTCACCAAATGCACTAGAGGTATGCAGAGGACATACGCTCCAAACCACAGAGAAAGCAGAAGACATCTTTTTAAACCCCTGGATAAAGTTGGGATGTACATTTGCCGTTGATCGAGTTTTCGTACAACAACAGTAAGACATATATTCTTTTGGTACATATTTATGTGGATGACATCATATTTGGTTCTACTAAAGATTCATTATGCAAAGAATTGAAGATCTCATGTACAATAAATTCAAGATGAGCTGCATGGGAGAACTAACTTTCTTTCTTGGACTTAAGGAGAAGACAGATGGGATGTTCATTAGTCAATCCAAGTATGTCAAGGATATTTTAGACCAAGTTTGGTTTCAAGGATGAAAAGGTTGCTAGCACTCTAGTTGAGACACAAAACAACTACATGCTGATCTTAAGGGGGAGGGATGTGGATATTCATCAATAAAGATCTATGATTGGTTCACTAATGTATTTAACAGCCTCAAGGCCAGACATTATGTTTGCAATTTGTATTTGTGGGAGGGTATCAAACAAAGCTAAACATATCACATCTTTATGATGTGAAAAGGATCTTTAGATATTTGAAGGGGAAGAAACAACATTGGGCCTCTGGTATCCTAAAGATTCTCCAAATAGTGATTATGGAGGTGAAAGTTTGGATTAGAAAATCAACTTTGGGAGGATGTCAGTTTTTGGGCTCAAGATTATTGTCATGGCAGTGCAAGAAAGAAACAATTATATCTACCTCATCAACAGAAGCAGAGTATGTAGCAGCATCAAGGTGTTGTGGATACAAAATCAAATGATGGACTATGGTTATGCTTTTCTGAATACCCCAATTTACATTGACAACAAGAGTACCATTAGTATCATCAACAATCCAGTTAAGCACTCCAAGACAAAGCATATTGAAACCGGGGTTCCATTTTATAATAGATTGCAATGATAAAAAATTTATTCATGTTGAGAAGGTTCATATTGATAATCAATTTGCAGATCTTTTCACCAAAAGCGTTTGATGTGAGAAGATTTACATTCTTGATTAGATGTATTGACATGATCAATATTGAATGACCTTAGAATTTGAAAAACATGAATTTTGTCTATTTAAGTCTATTAAAAAGGCATACTCTTAGGTTATGGAGTTGTAATCTTAAGTTTAATTAGTGCTTTACTCTTTAGAACTGCACTATATTACTGGTACAACATTAATAGTATATTTATATTGTGTAGTATTAACTGAAAATTGCATGTAGTTTTGTTACCACTATACTATTGCTTCTGATCTGATTGATAATAATGTAACTATAGTACTGCATGGTAATTTGTTTATGTTGGGATAATTAATTATCTATATTTTGACTTGATGATTCAATATAAACTGATAACGGTGAAGAAATAATAGTTTTGGAGTTTGCTGATTTATATTGAAAAAGACTAAGTGAAGAAGTTTCTACTGGTGACAGTTAATACTGGTAGAATTATTACTGGTGAAGAAGTTGTCTATTAGTGACGTTTCTACTGCTCAATTACTACTGATGGAGTTACTACATATTTGGTTATACTGCAACTCAGTTACTACTGCCCTATCAAGAGTTAATATTGCTGAAAAGATAAAGATTAATTTAGGATAAGATTGATTAGATTTATTCTTATTTGTAATTATGTTTATCATTATTATAGGGATTTGTTTCCTTAGAATAGGGAAATATTCTAGGAAGGTTACAAAGATATCAATCTTTGTAACTTATTATTCCTACGAGTTAGTAGGAGTTTGTTATGTTAGCATCAAGGTTATAAAACCTTGATGAATTCATACCTAGTTCGACAGATCCTAACAAGTGTATCAGAGCACAAGTTTTCTCTAGATCTAAGATCCGCAAGGTTTTAAAGAAAAGAAAGAAGAAAATCTACAAGTTTTGAAAATTAGGGTTTCCATTCGTCATATTCTGGGCAGCAACAGTAAAAACGTCATAACTCATTCGTTAGCCGTCGGAATTGGATGAAATTTTATCTGTAGGTTATTCAAACATAAACGCACCTTCTGACCAAAGAATTTTCGATCTGAGCTTCTGATCAAAAGATAAGAATTTTT
Organism: Senecio squalidus; assembly: GCA_910822075.1. NCBI lineage: Eukaryota > Viridiplantae > Streptophyta > Magnoliopsida > Asterales > Asteraceae > Senecio > Senecio squalidus. Next base: position 67,045,561 of record CAJVGC010000590.1, on the reverse strand, counting down.
CAAATCTGTTGCTGTAAGGTTAGATTTAATGTGTTTATGTATAATAAAACGATCGTTGCTTATTCGTTACACATTGTATCTTGGTGAATTTTGGATATGTGCTTAAAGGAATACATATCTACGTTGTGTTATAATTTGATTGTTATTGAATGTTTAGATAACGAGATATACAATTTCTAAATTGGTGGTTATTGTTTGCTGAACGCAGCTGTGGTAAAAAGCTCATTGTGTATTCGTTAACCGTTGGATTGTCTTATTTTTTATATGTGGTTCGAGATACACGGATCTACTCTGGTCTAAAATTTGAGCATGATCGGATTTTTTCAATGAAACGTTACTTAATTTTTAATCTGCTGCAAAAATTTAGCTAGTATTGGGCTTATATTGATGCTGCTGCTACGTTGTTAGTACTACAATAAACATTTTTCTGTTCGATGGTGAATTTAGTATTGCTCCTTGTTGGTATTGAAACTTAGTTAAATTAGTTTTAATTTCATTAATGCTGCTCGTTGCTACTGCTGTTGAAGTAGTGCTTCATTACTACAAACTAAAGATATTAATACGGAATGAAGACAGTTACTACTGAAGAACAATATTACTACTGAAGAACATTGTTACTACTGCAAGACTATTACTACTGCATATTCTCATTACTGCTGCAACTATTTGTTTCTACCGCGTGAAGAGTGATCCGCAAGTTTAACAATTACAATTAGATTTAGATTGTAATTCCTTTATTAGATGTTTCCTATTTAGATAGGTTAGCCTAAAGGTCTATATATAGATCCTTGTAATTGATAGAAAACACGTTGTATTGATTCACTTTATTCAATATAATTGAGGCTTATAATTCGACATACATTATTGTTCATAACTGTTTTCTCTTATACAATATATGTATGTTTGATACACTTGTAATATCAAGGTGTTCATCCGCTGCTGAACTTCCTTGATAGATCAAGATCTTTATTAGACGTGATTTGGGTTAATACAACCTAGACGATCCTGACAAGTGGTATCAGAGCACATGAGGTGCTCCAGATCAATTGATCTACAAGTTTCTAAGAAGTCTCATCCAGAAGAAATCAATCTACAACATGACAGACGTATTAGTTAACAAGGTTGCTGTTCTCAATAGTAATGACTGTGATCTATGGAAGCTACATATCAAGCAACACATACTGCTATCTGATTATACAGTATGGGATGTCATAGTCAATGGTAACAAAGAGATTGAAAATCTCACAGCTGACAGATTGCCTGGTGCTGTTGCTCGTCCTATAACTGATTTAGAGAGAAGAGAGAAGCAAACAGAGATAAAAGCTCTAAGTATCCTTCTTATTGCTATTCCAAACGAATATCAATCTCAATTTGAAGGATACAAGGATGCTAAATCTTTTTGGGAAGCATTGGAGAAGAGGTTCAGCGGAACAAAGAATACAAAGAAAAACAAGAAGGCTCTTCTCAAGCAAGAGTACGAAAATTTCAAGGCTTTGAAGGAAGAAAGAATGACGCAGACATTCGATCGATACAAGAAGCTTACTGGAGAACTCGGAAGTGCAGGAGTTAGGATTGATAAAGATGACATCAATCCAAAATTCATCAGATCTTTGGGTGAAGAATGGATAATATTCACTGTCTCATACAGATAGGGTGATGTATTGGAAGAAATGGATTTGGACGATCTCTACAACGATCTTAGAGTCTTTGAAGCAGAAGTTGAAGCAAAGAAGTCGAGCAGCAACAACAACAGTATTAATAAATTTAATACTGCTCTTATCACACCTTCTGCAGGACCAACTCAACATGATTGTGGAGAAGATCTGTCCTTTGAAGCTTTCATCTCACAAAGCTCCTGCTTAACCAATGAAGATCTGAAGCAGATTCATCAAGATGACTGGGAAGAGATGGATCTAAAGTGGAAGATGGCAATACTTTCATTGAGGGCAAGGAGGTTTGTTCAGAGGACTGGAAGAAGATTTAACCCAAGAAACAATGACAAAGTTGCCTTTGACAAAAGCAAGGTAAAACGCTTTGATTGTGGTGAACCATGCCACTTTGCAAGGGAGTGCTAAAACAAGACAAAGGTCAACAACTCAAGAAACACACAAGAGAATACATCAACTGCACTAATCACACAAGATGTATTTGGGTATGACTGGAATGACTTAGCAGAAGAAACCAGTCAAAACAAAGCGTTAATGGCAGTCATATTGAAAACACATATGTTTCCACTGAGACGGTTTCTACTGCTCCCCATGCAGTTGAAGTTTCTACTGAAGAAGGTGATACTAGTGTAGCTGGTGTTTCTACTGAGCCTGTTCCTACTGCAATCAATGAAGATGTTCTTGGATATGACTGAGATGAATATACACAAGAAACGACTGAAGAATCCAATCTTATTCAATCATTGATGGCCATTGATGCATCTTCAAAGGACACAGCAACATCATCTCTCATGGCTAAGGTAAAATCCAAAAAATTTTCTACTGATTGTAAAGAAGTCATGTCTAAATATAGAAATCACAATCAATTGTTATGTGACTCAATTAAGACATTAGAAGAACAAAGAAGATCGGCTGCTAGGGGGATAGAGAATCTAGAAAATCAAATTAAGTCTTATAAAACTAATGAGTTAAGTTATCAAGAAAAGATTAATTTGGTTGAATGGCAGAGAGATGATCTATTAGTTAAACTTCTGGATGCTAGGGAAGAAATCAAAAAGATAAAGTTGAATTAAATGTAGGGAAACTAGAACATGCTTCAAAATCTGTTAATGACCTAATTCAACAACAAATCCATGGAAAATTAAAAGTTGGATTAGGTTATAAAGAAGTAGCCCCACCATTTAATCAAAACTATATCCCTCCAACTTTAGATGCACCTAGAATTCCAATCACACAGACACCTCCAACAGAATCATTCAAAATTGATCCAATCAACTATGATGAAGTTCTGATCGAGGATGTAGATGAAGAAAGTGACCTAAAGGTTGAAGATCACATGACCACAAAAGAAGAAGTTAAACAACCAAGTCCACAAAGTCCAGTGTCATTAGAGTCAAATAAAAAGATCAAGAAAACGAATAAGTGTGAATGTAACTGCTGCAAGAACACAGATGGACCTAAGGAAAAGGAAAACACTTGGGTTCACATAGCCACACGAGGAAATCAACGAAATAGGAACCACTTGAAAATTCAAAAGGGTCAACTTCCTAAGAAACAAGTCAAAGTGAGTTTAATTTGTGGCAAAGCTAATCACTATGCCAAAATCTGCTTTTATAACCCTGATAATCAAAAGAAAATACTTCAAAAGCAACATAGGGGAGTGGGGTATACTGGCAAGGTTGAACATCATGGAAAATTTGTACTTGAAAGAAAATCTACTCTGATCAGTAGCAATGGATTTAATACTGCAAAGAATAACTCTGTTAATACTGCTTCGGGTAAAAGAAGTGTTAACCAAAAATCTTTTAACAACAGTAGAAACAGGATTAATACTGCTAAACAAAATTATGTTAATGTTGCATGTGTTAATACTGTTAAACGCAATGGTGTTAATGCTGCCCGTGTTAATACTGTTAAACGCGATGGTGTTAATACTGCAAACCGTAACTCTGTTACTGCTGCTAGTGTTAATACTGCAAAACAAAAGATTGTTAAAACAGTATTTGTTCCTACTGTTAAATCAAAATCTGTTAATAGTGCTCATGTTCCCAAAGTTAAATCCATGGCAACCAAAGGTCAAAGTAACTCAACCACCTAGTCCACCTGATTTCTCAAACCTAGTCCAAAGGAGGGTGAGTTACTTTGATGAGATGGGCAAACCCAAGTCAACTTTCGCTTGGGTCCCCACCAGAAACTAACTTCTTGTTTATGTGCAGGTTCAGCCAACAAAAGATGATGAGAGAAGTTGGCATGTAGATAGTGGCTGTTCTAAGCACATGACAGGCAACATTGCTTGCCTTCAGAATTTTCAGAATTTCAATGGAGGTTATGTTGCCTTTGGAGGAAATCCAGAAGGAGGGAAGATTACTGGGAAAGGGATTGTGAGCAATGGAAGAATCAGCTTCAAGGATGTCTTCTATGTGCAACAGTTACTATACAATCTGCTTAGTGTATCTCAAGTCTGTGATGAGAAGAACACTACCATCTTCACTGCAACTGAATGTTTAATAATGGAGCCTGGATATGTCATCGATGAGAGCAAGGTTCTACTCAGAACACCAAGAAAAGACAATGTATATTGCTTTGATATGTCCAAGGTCCAACCAACTGCAGCCAAAGCCTGCTTTGTATCCAAGGCCACTCTGGATGAATCAACTCTTTGGCACAGAAGGATGTGTCACATGAACCTCAAGAATATCAATGAACTGGTGAAATCCAATGTAGTTAGAGGCCTGCCTAACAAGCAATTCTCTCTAGATGACAATTGTGTGACATGCCTAAAGGGAAAGCAACACAAGACTTCTCACAAGTCCAAGGAACTCAACACCATCAATACTCCTTTACACCTACTCCACATGGATTTATTTGGACCTACAAACGTAAAGAGTATAGCTAAGAAATCTTATTGCTTTGTTATTACTATTGACTACACAAGGTATAAATGGGTGTATTTCCTTGCCACTAAAGATGAGACCAGTCAGCTTCTCATCTCTTTCATCACAAGAGTTGAACATCAAATCAATCTGAGGGTGAAGAAGATCAGATGTGATAATGGGACAGAGTTCAAAAACCAGGTGATGAATTTTGTGAGAAGAAGGGGATAGAAAGACAATTCAATGCTGCAAGAACTCCATAGCAAAATGGAGTAGCTGAAAGAAGAAATAGGACCCTCATTGAAGCTACTAGAAGTATGTTGGCAGACTCCAACTTACCCATCTTCTTTTGGGTAGAAGCAGTTAGTATTGCTTGTTATGTGCAGAATAGAGTACTATTAGTCAAGTCCCAGAACAAGACTCCTTATGAGCTTCTACACAAGAGACAACCTTTAATAAGTTTCTTAAGAGCTTTTGGGTGTCCTTGTACAATTCTGAACTCAAAGGACCATCTTGGAAAGTTTGAGAGCAAGGCAGATGTGGGATACTTTGTTGGATATTCATCACAGAGCAAAGCATATCGGGTCTACAATCACAAGTCCAGTATTATTGAAGAAAGTTCAAATGTTACCTTCAATGAAAACACCCCAAACACTAAGGGTCAAGGACCTAACTGGATTTTTGATTTGGATACCTTAACCAAATCCTTGGATTTCAACTTTGATTTTCATCAACCCGCATCTATTCCTACTGATAGTGTTCCTACTGCTTCAGCTCATCCTGTTAATATTGAGCCTGTTAATACTGAATCTGTTTCTACTGCCAACTCTCCAATTGTTGGTACAACCAGATTAGATGTTATGGAGTATATCTATCTCCCCATTTCCACTGATGATCCTCTATGTATGTATGATACTATTGACAAGGCAGTTGAAGAGGAGACACATCAATAACCATAACCCTTACAAGATGAGGAAACTCCAGTTACACCACCTGACAAAGAATAGGTCATGAGACCAAATGGAGTTCCACACTTGGTAGAGGAAAAAGAAGATGGGGTTGAACAAATAGTTACTGAAGGAGTTGAAGATAGTGATGCTGAAATGTCCACTCCCAAGAGCAGTTCTCCAAATTATGGTCCTTTCCATGGCTATGGAATGTCAGACCTCAATGATACAAATCTAGATGTCACTTTAAGAGTGGAGAAGATACTAACTTCCCGTATACACAAAAATCATCCACCATCTCAAATCATTGGAAAGTTTGACATCTCTATGGAGACAAGGAGTCAAACCAAGCCCAAAAAGGACCCACTGAAGGATATAAACACTTGTTTATTTGCTTGTTTTCTCTCACAAATGGAACCAAAGAAGATACAAGAAGCTCTTCCTGATCCCAACTGGATTGAGTCTAAGCAAGCAGAACTACTCCAGTTCAAAATCCAGGATGTTTGGAAACTAGTCAAACTCCCTCATGGAAAGAAGGTCATTGGAACAAGATGGATCTTCAGGAACAAAAAGGATGAAAGAGGCATAGTCATCAAGAACAAGTCAAGACTGGTGGCTAAAGGCTACACACAAGAAGAGGGAATAGACTATAAAGATGTATTTGCACCTGTAGCAAGAATGGAGGCCATCAGACTATTTCTTGCCTTTGCATATTTCATGGGCTATGGTTATTGTTTTACTTGATGTTGTATTTTCACATTCCTTCAAACCATCTCGTTTATTAAACGGGTTATAACCTAATAAATAATATGTAACATATCTTTATATTACATTCAACACCAATTTTAATTTTTCATATAACTTTGACTTCGTAACTAATATGAAGGAATGACTCTATTATAATAGAGTTTTGTATTATATTATGTTATTTTTAAGTAAATGCGAAGAAAATTTCTCACTAATGCGTACTCAACATTAAACCGGACTACCAATCAAGGTTGAAAAGTCATTGGTCGGGGACGAGTCAGTTAGGACATTTTCAAGACTGGTCGGTCAAATCTAAGACTAGTTAGATTTTAACTTTTTTTGACCTTCTATATTTAAATTATAAATTTCAAAAATATATAAGTAGATATAGGAGTTTTGGTATTTATAAGTATTAAATATCTATTTTAAATTCATTATATTTTTTAAAGCGACCTAGGCATGTCGGGTCGACTAACCTCTCAAACGTCAAACCGACCAACCAGGCTGTCTTTTACAACGATGCTACCACTACTTCGTACCGTAGTGTAACGAATGTACGTTGGTATCATATATAATGATACCTTTAAACAACTTTGAAAAAGTATATTCTCAATAATGGTTCATTAAAGATATAGTATGAAATCATTCAAATTTATATTAGATCAAATTAAAAAGTTTAATGCGAGAATAAAAACGTAAATCAGATGGCGAATTATGTACGTAAGGAATTAGAGGTGACAAGACACGAAATTCGACCTGAAACCGACATATAAAATAACATTTTAAGTTGTATAATATCGACTCGCCAACACGCTGACCCGTCAACCTGCTAACCAAGATTTTTTTCAGGTTATGTTCGAGTTGGTCATTTGGTTAAATAGATCGATCTAACAACTCGAAAATTTTTAAAAACTATATTTTATAATTAATAATTTAAAATATATATTCTACCATATTTAATGAAAATAACCATTTATTTTTATGTTAATAATAGTAATTTATCGTTTTTTCTTTAGAAATTCATTTATCCTTTTTAGTGTTAGTAGTTTCAAAAATAGAATATATATTAAACTAACCCGTTTGGTCTGAACCTAACTCGTCAACCTTCTAAAATGTATAATAAATGGGTTACACGGTTTAGATTTGAGTTAAGCATGACAACTCGCTTATTCGAATTCAATAACCTGATAATATCAATGAATTATGTTCGAATCAAATTATTTAACCGGATCTCACATTAATTGTCAGAGAATTGTATAATGTTGGTGGAATGCGTCAAAGCTTTTATAGGTATAATATAAATAGTATATTAATTAAAATACGATTTTATTTTACTACTCCTATTTCGTAACATTATGTTTGTTAAAAACTTATGTCAAAGCTTTCATAAACCCTCCTAGGTATAATATAAATAGTATATTAATTAAAATATGATTTTATTTTACTCCTCCTATTTCGTAACATTATGTTTGTTAAAAACTTATGTCAAAGCTTTTATATACCCTCCTAGGTATAATATAAATAGTATATTAATTAAAATACGATTTTATTTTACTACTACTATTTCGTAACATTATGTTTGTTAAAAACTTATATGATCCTTAATATATTGGTCTTGTGCTTCATAGGTCTTAAAGTTATGGTTAATGACTAACCTTGTTTATAACTTTATCCGGATGGTAGATTGATAAATAGTGGTTAATAAGCTAATATGCGATGATAAACCTGTTGGACCCATATTATTTGTGACCCTCATTGATCATTTATCCTTACTGATATGATGACTGACGCTAACTGAAATCTGTGTCTAGTAAATATTCGATGGACGTATTTACCTTACCGACACTATAGATTTCCCATTAGGTAATCGGAACTAAAGAGAGCTTATAATAAACACTTATTAAACACCAGGGACTAAATGATAAATACTCCTAACTTGAGTATCTATAAAAGGGTCGTTATAAACCCTTATTAGGGTTGGTCTCTTTCTTAATCATCACCATATTCTCCCTAAGTGTTTCTCTCCAAAATCCATCCTAATACGATTATCTCATTTTGGGAATCATCAATGGCCAACATGTTTAACAACATCACAGGATCGTCAGGAGGTAATTGAATAACATGAATCAATCTTATTTTAATCCAACATGTGGTATCAGAGCCAATGGCTCGTGATTATCCATTGGTTCATGTTTATTTGTTGCCTATCCATTATTATTATGATTCTGCTAAAAAACTGGCCGGCGATTTGTGTTTTTGGATAAAAAAAATGGAGTTTTTTGGCGTGGTGGCGGCTGGAGTGCAACCCTAATTTCGACGAACTTCATTCGTGCGAATGAAGGCTCATTCGTACGAACCTGATTTGTTCGTTCGTACGGATGAAGCCTATACGTACGAACCTGATTTGTTCATTAGTACGAATCTGATTGGCTCATTCGTACGAACCTGATTTGTTCGTTCGTACGGATGAAGTCCTATTCGTACGAACCTGACTTGTTCATTAGTACGAATCAGATTTGTTCATACGCACGAACGTAACTGTTGATCCGTACGAATCTGGGCTAATACGTGCGAACCTAGGCTCACATCCGTACGAACTTAAACTTTACATTCGTACGAACCTAGGCTTACATCCGCACGAACCTGGACTTACATCCGTACGAATCAATACTCATCCGTACGAATATAATCTCATCCGTACGGATGACTACAGACCCTAATTTGGTCGTTTTTTAAAGTCTTATTGGTTGCCTTATTTATAAAAAATCCCAGCAAGGGGCTCAGCCCCTTGACCCCGTAAGGGGCGCTGCCCCTTAACCCCGCAAGGGGGCGCAGCCCCCTTGACCCCTGCCTTATTTGTAGTGGTCACCTTATTTAGTCACCTTATATATATGTGACCTTATTATATTTATGCACTAATATTCATGTTTTCATCTTTTGTTGCCCAAAGGTCAAAGGTGATTCCTATGATTGCATTTTTCCTTTAGCATAATAAACACGTAGGATATTAATTCTGCCCAAAGGTGATTTAATATACTTGTGTGCTTGAAAGGATTCTTATTATGCCTTAAAACACGATGTTCTATTTTGTTGCCCAAAGGTCAAAAGACAAACATAGTGTTGCATAAACCTTATGCTCATAATTTTACTTAGATATTAGTTATTTCTGCCCAAAGGTGATGTAACATCTAAGTAGAGCCTTACTTTAGCTTATTATTTTGGTGTTTTTTAATAGGCTTACCTTTCACTAGCTTCATTACTTATATGGTCTTAGTCTCAGGAACATTACTATTAGGTCTACTTATTTTAGACATTACTCTAGTTCTATTACTTTAAGGGACATTACTTAGTCTGCCTTATATAGCTAACTCTGTCACTATAAAATCTTCTAAAATTCGTATCATAATTTAAATCCTCCTTATTCTCCACTACAGTACCAAACTTCGGCATTGAGGCACTTACTGGTGCTAATTTCACTTCATGGAAGGATCAACTTTACCTAACTCTGGGAATGCTCGACATGGACTATGCTATTCGCCATGATGAACCCGCTGCTATTACTGCTGAGTCTACTGCTACTCAGAAAGCAGACTTTGAGAAGTGGGAAAGGGCGAATCGGCTGTCCCTAATGATGGTCAAGAACTCAATTCATCCCAGCATTCGAGGAGCTATCCCTGAAAACGACAAAGTGAAAACTTACCTCAAATCTGTTGAGGATCACTTTAAGGGATCGTCTAAGGCAAATGCGAGTAGTTTAATGCTACAGATGCTAACTCTTAAGTATGAAGGTTCTAATGGTGTCCGTGAACACATAATGAAGATGGTTGATATGTCTCATAAGCTTAAGAACTTGGAAATGGAAGTCTCAGATGGCTTTCTTGTGCATTTCATAATGACTTCCTTGCCTGCTCGGTTCGACACTTTCAAAGTGAATTATAACGCAATGAAAGATAAATGGTCGATAAGTGAACTGATTGCTATGTGCGTTCAAGAGGAAGATCGTCTTAAGCACATTCAACCTGAAGCTGCTGTTCACCTTACTACCACTTCAAACTTCAAGAAGAGGAAAGGTAACTTCAGTAACAAGACTGAAAACAAAGTCCAAAATCATGGTGCTTCTACCTCTGGCCCTAAATCCTCGACAAGCAATAATAACTGCAAGTTCTGTCGCTCCAAAGGGCACGGACAGAAAGATTGCTCTAAATTCAAGGAATGGCTAGCTAAGAAAGGTAACATTCTTTACGTAATATTTGATTCCTTTACTACTGATGTTCCATTTAATACATGGTGGGGTGACTCTGGTTCTATGGTCCATGTGACCAATTCCTTACAGGGATTCCTTACAATCCAGAAGCTACAAAAGGACCAAAGAAAGCTTAGAGTTGGAAATGGTGATCTCTTAGATGTCGAAGCCATGGGGACCTTAAATTTACATATGAATACCGGAAAGTGTATTAGATTAATAGATACCTTATATGTACCGAGAATTACTCGGAACCTTGTATCTATATCTAGACTTGATCTTGAAGGTTATGTAATTACTCATGGTTGTGGCAAGATCACTTTTACTCTTAATAATGAATTGTTTGGTTGTGGTTTTTTGGATGGATTACTGTATAAATTAGAACTAGATCATAATTTCTCACAGTCTTTGTTGTCTCTTAATACTGATGACATAACTAAAACAAAGACAAAATCACCTAAACAAGCAGAGAATTCCTCCACATTGTGGCATAAACGTCTCGGCCACATCTCACGAGATCGCATGACACGACTCGTAAAAGAAGGAATCTTACCCTCTCTTGATTTTAGTGATTTTGAAACATGTATTCAATGCCTCAAAGGCAAAATGGCTAAAGGGAATAAGAAAGGAGCCACCAGATGTTCCAACTTGTTGGAAATAATTCATACTGATATTAGTGGCCCCTATCCCGCATCAATAACAGGACATACATCATTTATTACATTCATTGACGATTATTCACGTTATATGCACCTTTATCTGATTAAAGAAAAATCTGAATCCTTACAAACTTTTGTCGATTATAAAACTTTGGTTGAAAACCAACTTGATCATAAGATAAAAGTTGTCCGATCAGATAGGGGAGGTGAGTATTACGGTAAACATACTGATATTGGTCAAGCTCCTGGTCCTTTCTATAATTTTTGCAAGGAACAGGGCATAATTAACCAATACACCATGCCAGGTTCTCCTCAACAGAATGGTGTTGCTGAAAGGAGAAACCGAACTTTAATGGACATGGTGAGAAGTATGCTCGCCAACACTAACCTACCCAAATTTCTTTGGACTGAGGCCTTAAAAACAGCTGTTCATATACTCAATAGGGTTCCATCAAAATCTGTCCCTAAAACTCCTTATGAGATCTGGACAGGTAGGAAACCGAGTCTAAAATATATGAAAGTATGGGGCTGTCCTGCCGAAGCAAAAGTCTATAACCCTAACTTAAAGAAACTGGATTCTAAAACCCTTACATGTTTCTTTATTGGTTATCCCGAGAACTCAAAAGGTTATCGGTTTTACTGTCCTTCTCACTCTACCCGCATCATAGATACGCAACATGCCACTTTCCTCGAAAATTCAGAGATCAGTGGGAGCACGACAAATCCTGATTTAGATTTGCAAGAAGTACAAGAAGCGGGGGGAAACCATTCGTCGGTTATTATGATTCCTCCGATAACTCCTCTTGTACCCAACGCTGCTCCCGATATACCTGGATCTCCTAACGAACCGGTTGAACCTCCTATGCCTCCTAATCTAAACGCCGAAGAACCGCTTGCTCATGAAGAACCCGTAATTCAGCTCAGGAGATCATCAAGGGCTCGCAGAAACACTAATTTTGATGATTTCGAAACTTATCTGGCTGAAGTCGAAAACATTGGGAAACTTACTGATCCAACCTCTTACCGAGAAGCTATGAATAGTGATCAGGCCTCTAAATGGATTGAAGCCATGATTGAAGAGCTCAAATCCATGGAGCGTAATGGCGTTTGGGTATTGGTTCCACTTACTAAAGGATCCAAAGTAATTGGATGTAAATGGGTATTCAAAACCAAATTAGACCCGAATGGAAACGTCGAACGCTATAAGGCCAGACTGGTTGCAAAAGGCTTTACTCAAAAGGAAGGAATTGATTATCAAGAGACCTTTTCCCCTGTCTCTCGTAAAGATTCCCTAAGGATCGTCATGGCACTCGTAGCTCATTATGATTTAGAGTTACATCAGATGGATGTCAAGACCGCTTTCCTAAATGGTGACTTGCAAGAGGACGTATACATGCGGCAACCTGAAGGATTTATTCCAGAAGGTAAAGAGCACATGGTCTGCAAGTTGAATAAATCGATATATGGGTTGAAACAAGCATCACGACAATGGTACCTTAAATTTGATGAAGTCGTGAAATCTGATGGCTTCCTAAAGAATCAAGTGGATCAATGCACCTATCTCAAGATCAGTGGGAGTAACTTTATTATCCTTGTTTTGTATGTGGATGATATTCTGCTTGCAAGTAACAACTTGGATCTGCTACATGAGTCGAAGCGAATGCTTTCGCATAATTTCGACATGAAAGATCTCGGTGATGCCTCTTATGTTTTAGGTATCGAAATAAATCGAGATAGACGTAATGGTGTTCTAGGTCTTTCCCAAAGGGCTTATATTGACCGTATTCTAGAACGCTATAACATGCAGCACTGCACACCCACTGTGGCTCCGGTAGTTAAAGGGGACGTATTTGGACCTCATCAAACTCCGAGCACTGAAACTGAGAAGGCTGAAATGAGGATGATACCTTATTCATCTGTAGTTGGGAGCATTATGTACGCTCAGGTCTGTACTCGACCAGATATCGCTTACATCGCTGGTATGCTGGGGCGTTACTTATCTAACCCCGGATTAGCACACTGGAAAGCGGCTAAAAAGGTTCTACGATATCTGAAAGGGACCAAAGACTACAAATTAACCTATAGAAGAAGTGACAACTTGGAAGTAGTAGGTTATTCTGACTCTGACTTTGCTAAATGCAAAGAAGACCATAAATCTACTTCTGGGTATATTTTCATGTTAGCTGGCGGACCAATCTCTTGGCGGAGTCATAAACAGAAACTGACCACAACGTCTACTATGATGGCTGAATATGTTGCCGTTTATAATGCAACCTGTCATGGGATGTTGTTAAGGAACCTGATCAGTGGACTCAAACTCGTCAACTCAATTTCTAGACCATTGAAGCTTTACTGTGATAACTCAGCTGCTGTAACTTTCTCGAACAGTAACAGTTCGACTGGCGCTGGGCTGTATCTCGACACAAAGTATCTGTTTGTACGCGAACGGGTTGAGGAAAATGTTCTTTGTGTTGAATACATAAGTACACATGACATGCTAGCGGATCCGATGACCAAAGGTCTTCCTCCTAATATATTCGTAGGACACGTGTCGAATATAGGGCTTACAAAAGACTTAATTTAATAGCATTGTTGTACTTATTGGTCATTATTATTTATTAATGAAAAATTTTCCTCCTTATTCAGATTTTGTTTGTCTATTATTTACACCTTATGCTCATAACTGTGTTGGACATTATTATAACAAAATTTGTCTTAGTTGGTCTATCATTGCTTATTCAGTTTTGAATTTGAGTCATAGTTTGACTAGTGGGGGTCCTGAGTAGATGTTCTTCTCTACGACTGTACTTATCAACTATGATTTCGGTTTTAAATAAAATGAGTATTATCTCGTACGGACTTATCAATACTCATAGATAAATGATCTACTCGGTCAAGTGGGAGAATGTTGGACCCATATTATTTGTGACCCTCATTGATCATTTATCCTTACTGATATGATGACTGACGCTAACTGAAATCTGTGTCTAGTAAATATTCGATGGACGTATTTACCTTACCGACACTATAGATTTCCCATTAGGTAATCGGAACTAAAGAGAGCTTATAATAAACACTTATTAAACACCAGGGACTAAATGATAAATACTCCTAACTTGAGTATCTATAAAAGGGTCGTTATAAACCCTTATTAGGGTTGGTCTCTTTCTTAATCATCACCATATTCTCCCTAAGTGTTTCTCTCCAAAATCCATCCTAATACGATTATCTCATTTTGGGAATCATCAATGGCCAACATGTTTAACAACATCACAGGATCGTCAGGAGGTAATTGAATAACATGAATCAATCTTATTTTAATCCAACAAAACCGACATGGTGTGGTTTTTAACAAAAAAGGTTGTCTATGGTGAACATTTTTCCTGGTTTATTATTTACTTTTTAGCAAAAAACTTATTTTATCTCCGTTATATATATTATTATAATGTTTTAAATTTTTAGGTTTTTTTTAAATTATTATTTTTTTATTATATAATACTTGATTCAAATTACATGAATGATATTAATTTTAAATGTCTTTTTATTCGTATACTTTTATCAACTAATATATAATATAAAAAAAGATATTTAATGTAAAAATAAAAAAAAATAAAGAAAAATAATAAGCATAGAACGAAGAGAGTGCATGATAAGAAAAGTATGTTTATATTAAAAAATTATTTATTCTTTATTTTAAATAAGAATAAACTAATTTCTCAAAAGATAAAGGTTCCATATGAAACCATTGCATAAATTAGGGATAGAAATGAAAATTGGATGAATGTAAATGTAGTTTTGTAGATTAGGGTTGTTTGGGCGGCAATGGTTCCAAAGACAGTGGAAGGACACAGTCTCACAACTCATATCCACCCATGTTTGCGGGGACATGCAGCCGCCCAACACCTTTGGAACATTCACCACACTTTTTAACTTGACCATGGTTAACTTCTCCATCCCCCAACCACCATCACAACCACTCATACATATAAAATAGGTTTGAATTTATTAGTCTACCATCATAATTACTCTTTCTAACGCTATCATATTAGGGGTGAGTAAAAATCGGACTGAAAACCCAAAACTAGAAAAAACCGATAAAAACCGAATCATAAAATCGGACCAAATACAAAAACCGATGGTTTGGGTTTCAATTTTTGAGAAACCGAAAAAAACGGTTCGGTTTGGGTCGGAGGGTAAAACCAAACCGAAAAAACCCGAACCGAATCATTATATGTATGTCAATTTTATGTTCACTTTTAGTAAATATTTTAAGTTTTATTCTTTTTATTTTTTCCTTTGTCTAAAATTCTAAATCATCCCAATTAATTACTCCATAAACACACAAACTCTCGATGCTAATAGTGAAGACTCAAACTCTCATACTTATCAATATGCTAATAGTGAAGGCTCAATACTCAACAACATTTAGGTTTATTTCTTCAATTTTGTTTTTTTTTTTTTTTTGCCATGTTGGCTATAGTTTACTAAGTCACATATAGTATTTTTTTTTTCTTCTTCTTAATTTTGTGTTTAAAGTTTTCCGATTCATATCATTATGTTTTAGTAATATGCACAACATCATGTTATAAGTTGTGAACTGCTCCGCCAATTATTGTGTAACATAGACTTCCATTCGAGATTTATTTCACAAGTTTTTCTTGACAGATCTATGAATTTGTCCATGTCCAAAAACCGAAATAAAAAACCAAACCGAACCGAAAAAAACCGAAACCGAGTGGAACCGAACCAATGTAGAAACCGAACCAAACTGTTTGGAACTTTCAGGAACCGAATTGTCGGTGTGGGTTCGGGTTGAGGTCGGAACCGACCCATGCTCACCCCTACATCATATGATATAAAGTCTTAATATATATGTAACTGATCTAAGATCATTTTCAATTTTTATCTCTATCTCAATATTTATAACGAAATATTTTTTAAGCATTTTTCTTTTTTAAAAAGTTTTCTTTCTTTAATCATTTACTATAAAAGCTTACTTTATAAATTTTTCTATACTAAATTAATCTATTTGAATATATAATAATTGTTCATTTGAGTTTTGAATAAACTTTTATAATCGTATTTAATTAAACATTTTATAAAATTATTTTATTTTTATTTTTTACTTACTAAATATCTTGACGAAAATTTTTTAATTGTTTTTTTTCTTTTCTTTTCTAACTTTATATGAAATATGTATCAATATGATAAATATATTTGTAATAAAAAAGTTAAATTAAATTGACTAGAGAGGTAAAATGGTAAAATTTTTAGAGGATGATTAGTGTTTGTCTATATATAGACAATTTCAGTTTTTTTTTAAATTTCGTAATTTTAAATGAGATGTTGAATCCCAGTTTTTCCTCCTCTATCTTTATATTTAGAGATAGAGGAGATTTATAAAGCACCGTTGAAGATGGCCTTAAGACTTAATTAAATATTACATCATCCCATTGATGGTTGATTAATGGACACTTATAAAGTTTCAAAATATATTTTTAGTTTTAATTAGTTTAAAATTATTATAAGAAAAAAATAATCCGCGTCACAAAATAAAGGGTATTTCTCCAGGGTTACATCTCTTCATTTTTGTACTACGACAAAAATGGGACATGCAATGGCCAAGGCTATCTCCAATCTTTCTTCGTCCTTATATGAAACTTTTTGAGCATATGGTACAAGTTGATTCAATAATCCATTTAAAAGAATATCCACCTCTGTTAGACAGAAAAATGTTAACATATTCATAAAGTCATGCGTCTATCTTAAAACAATCTAAGCCTCTAGTTGTTGTTATCAAATATTAGTAGTTTGTAAGCAATCAATACATACTATTTGTTAAAGTAAAATTTCACACTTCTGACCTTTCGTCCGGCTGCGGACGAAGGGGTTATAGATTGAATATGTAAATGCAGAATTTAATGAGTTTACAATGACATTCAATATTACAAAATGATTGGGAATTGAATGTAAGGAATGTTCTAGTCTTGTCCGTCATTAATGCTACACTCCTTTTAATGTTCCCGCTCCAAGAGACGTTTGATTACCCTTTCGTCCGTCCATAGCCCCTGCTCCATAAATACAAGCCCTATCGGTATGTGGCCGGACGAAGGCTTGATCCTTCTGTGACTAATAAATACCCTATCCAAACATCTCCCCCCTAGCCTAGAGAAGTGAGTAAGGAAGTGGGGGCCTACTTCTGATCGAATTTTCACTAGACTATGATTGTGTGACGTTGCCACTTGCATTTAAAAGGTAATTATTGCCTGTTAGTTATTAATACATTTGATTTGACGGGGGAAATGATTGATTTATGTGGAAGATTATTGACTTCCCTATAAATACTCCTTAAGAATCTAATTTTCATTAATCCTTCATTTAATTTTCCCCTTTTTTCTTCTTCTTTTTCACTTTCTCCTTGAATCAACCGTCATTGCTCGCTGTTTTTCCTTCTCCGATTTTTCCGATATGGGAAAAGGTGATATGCTTACTTCACGCTGTAACCTGAAACATGGCCCGTTTATTGACCTCATAAAGGATTATGGTTTGAAAGCGGAGTGGCGGGTTCGTAACCCTGCGGCGGAGGCTAATGTCGCCGACTGCCCTGAAGATTCGATAGCGATGTACATTCGTTTCTTCGATTCAGCCAATGTCCGTGTTCCGTTTACCCGTTTCTTTTTATCTGTTATCGAATATTACCAGCTGAGCCCTGTTCAATTGAATCCCTTGGGGGCTTTGAGGGTAACCAACTTCGAGGTTCGGTATCTTCATCTTGATTGCTATTCGCAGACCTGCCAGCAAAGCCTCATACTCTGCCTCGTTATTCGTACTACCGAAAGACAGTTTTAGCGCGTATGTAAATTCTTCTCCTGTAGGACTAACCAGGATCATACCTGCTCCGGATCCTGAATTACTAGAGGCCTCATCGGTGTATAGGAACCACACGTTCCCCTCTGGCGTTGGGTCGGATAATGTCACCCTCTTCTCCTCCTGACTGCCTATCGGTGGGGGAGGAGGCATCGGTACTTCAGCGATAAAGTCTGCCAGGACTTGTCCTTTCATGGCTTGTCTAGGTCTATATTCTATTGAATAGGCCCCCAACTCTATGGCCCACTTTGCTAACCTTCCCGACCTTTCTGGTGTCGCCAGTATGTCCTTAATGGGTAGTTCAGTCATGACTACTATCGGGTAAGCTTGGAAGTATCGAGGCAAACGTCTAGCTGTGTGTATGAGGGCTAACGCGAGTTTTTCCATGAGTGGATAATTTAACTCGGCTGCTCGTAGAGCCTTACTTACGAAGTAGACAGGGGTCTTCTTTCCCTTTTCCTCTGTTATCAGAACTGCGCTTATGGTGTTGACGGAAGCTGCTAGATACACAAACAGTTCCCTTCCTTCGGTTGGGGCTACTAGGGCCGGTAGCTGAGTTAAATATCGTTTTAATTCCTGGAAAGCATCCTCGGCTTCAGCTGTTCATACAAAGTCGGTTACATTGATGCTTTTCTTCAGTGCCTTAAAAAACGGGAGTGATCGTTCGGCCGACCTCGAGAGGTAACGGCTTAGTCCTGCTAATCTTCCATTGAGGCTCTGGACTTCTCCCAACGTCCCAGGGGACTTCATCTCGGTGATTGCTTTTATCTTGTCGGGGCAAGCCTTGATACCTCTTTCGGTTATCACGTGTCCTAGGAACTTTCCTTCTACCACACCGAACGCGCATTTCTTTGGATTTAACTTCATGTTTATGCTCCTCAGTTTTCGGAAAGTTTCATCAATGTCGTAGATCATATCTTCTTCTTTATGACTCTTGATGACGAGATCATCCACGTAAGCCTCTAGATTTCGACCAATTTGGGCTTCAAAGGTTTTGTCAATCATCCTTTGATAGGTGGCTCCGACATTTTTTAGTCCGAAAGGCATCTTCCTGTAACAGAATATGCCGAAGTCTGTATAGAATGCCGTCTTATCTTCATCTTCCGGTGCCATTTGGATCTGATGATACCCCTTGTAGGCGTCCAAAAACCACTTGTACTTGTATCCCATCAAGGAATCAATCTTCCAATCTATCTCAGGTAGTGGGTAGTTATCCTTTGGACAGGCCTTGTTGATGTTCTTAAAGTCTACGCACATTCTCCAAGAATGGTCGCTTTTCTCAACGAGGACTGGGTTTGCCACCCAAGTCTGATATCTTGCTTCTAGAGATGGCAAAAAAAAACCGTATCCGATGGAGATCCGAAAACCGAATCCGAATTGACCGGGTAAATCCCCGAGTTGACCGGGGACGGGTACGGGGACGGATAATAACCGAATTCAAAAATCGGGGATGGATGCGGGGATGGTATTACCTATCGGGTATCCATAACCGTACCCAAAACCGGACCCGATGGATACCCGAATATATATATATATATATATATATATATATATATATATATATATATATATATATATATATATATATATATATATATATATATATATATATATATATATATATATATCCGTATGAATTTTGCTATTTTGGCGATTGAAGTGTTTGCTTATTATTATTCCTATGTTATTTTTGTTGGTAGTTAGAAAGTGTGAAGTTATTTATAATAAAAGTTCAAAAACTTGTAATGGGGAAAATTCCCCGATTACCCGCTGGGGATCCCCGTTACCCGATGGGGATGGGGATGGGGTCAAAATTTTAATACCCGACGGGGATGGTTACGGTTATGGGTATAGAGGTGGGGATCTGGTTATGGGGATGGGAAATGCAATACCCGACATAACCGTCCCCGTTGCCATCTCTACTTGCTTCTCGAAGGATCCCCGCCTCCGTCAGTTTACTTACCTCCTCCTTGATGATCTGACTGCGCTCCGGAGCCATTCCCTTTTCTTTTGTCTGATTGGATCCACACTAGGGTAGGTCTTCAGTCGGTGTTCGGCTATGCTTCTAGGCACTCCCATCATATCTGACGGCGTCCACGCGAACACGTCCATGTTACTGCTGAGCAACGTAAACAACTTTTCTTTACAAGATCGGGATAAGTGTGACCCTATGGCTATAGTTTGCTCCGAGAACTTAGGGTTGATGACAAGCTTTTCCTCCGGATCAAGGCTTTTCTGTTGCGGACTATCTGTCTTTTCCGCAGAAGCACACCACTTCTCTCTTCGCCTTTTGGTACGAACCGTAGCAATACCCTGGGAAGTGGGGAACTTCATCAATCCATGAAAGGGTGACGGTACCGCTCCCAACTGGTCTAGTCCCGGTCTTCCCAGAATGACATCGAATGGAGCCGGTGCTTGAACCACTGCGAAGTTCATCCATTCGGTCCTCATTCGCGGGTACTCTCCCAACGTTAAGGGGAGGGTTATTTCTCCCAGGGGCCACATCATTTCGCTATTGAACCCTTGGAGTGCCGATTCTGGTCTTCTTATGCGTGCTTGAACGGACCTACGAAGCTGTCGGAAGAAATGTTCATAAATGACTTCTGTGGAGCTCCATGTGTCCACATATACCCTTAGGACGATGGCGTTACCCATCCGTCCTTCTACTATGATGGGGTCCAGGGTAGGTCAACATTTACTCCGGGGAGGAAAGGCTATTTCTTGATTCATCCAAGCCGGATCAGGCTCTTTTCTTTTCAAGGACGGCGAATCCTTTTTTATCATGTTGACGGTTCGGGTCTTAGTTCCCTGAGGACCGTCGTCTCTCCCCCTTCGGTTATTCATGTTGCCTTGCGGCGCTCCCTTCTTTATATCTTTAATCAGGTGTGCGAGTTCTCCAGATTTGACCGCCTCTTCAATCTTTCTCTTTAGGTGGTAACAGTCGTTAGTGTTAAGGCCGTGGTCTAGATGGAATTCACAAACATTTTCTGACAACTTTCTTTCTTTGTTTTCCAACATTGGATGAGGGGCGGGAAAGTTTTTCCCTACCTCCTCCGTTGAGAGAATCTCACAGGGAGTCTTTATGAGCGCAGTGAATACTTCCTTCCTCCTATAATCTGTGGCCGTGTAGGGGTTGGGGTACGGACCTCGATTACGTTGCTCTGGCTGTTTGCCCTCATTCCTTTGTGGTCCCGGTCCCTGACCCTCCGGCCGGGGGGGGGGGGGGGGGGGGGGGGGGGGGGGGGGGGGGGGGGTTTCCAAACTTCCCATTTCTGTCCTCCCTATGGTTTTTGCTAGAACTGGCCTCCCGGCTGAGGTTAGCCGCTTCTTTTCCTCTAATGAAATCTCTTACTCGTGTCATCATCTCGTCTACGGTGTCGGGAACTTTGTTATTCAAAGTTTCTATGAGTTGAGTGTTTTTTATGGCATGCATAAAACCAGAGACTCGCATGTCTTCCGTAGCCCCTTTTATCTCCAAGCTTTCCTTATCGAAGCGTTCTATGAAGGTTCTGAGGCTCTCCTGCTCTTTCTGTTTGATATTGTGCATCTCAACCGACTTTCTCTCACATCTACGTAGTTGCATGAAGTTGTTTTTAAACTTGTGTTGCAGGTCTTCGAAACTATCCACGCTCTCGGTGGGGAGACTGTCGTACCAGAGTCGTGCCGATCCCACGAGAGTTTGGACAAACATGTGGCACCAAACAGGCATTGACCACTGTTCCACCTCCGCAGCCCCAGAGAAAATGATAAGATGATCATCTGGATCCTGCGACCCGTCATATATCTTAACGTTCGCGGGCATCTTTATTCTCGGAGGAAATTTGAAGTTGGCTATACGTTTGGTGAACTTAGTATCTTTCGACCTATGATATGGTTTGGATAAGTCATCCACTTCAGGAACTGGTTGCCGGATGGTTTGGGGTGGTTGCCACGAGAAAGGGGAACCTCCCATGTTAGGCGGCGGTCCATACAGCTGTTGGCCGAACTGAGGGGGTTGCAAAGGTTGATACTGAGGGAACTGCATCTGAGGATGCGACATGCCAAAATTAAACATCCCTGCCTCGGGTCGGTTACCTCCATTCAGGTGTTGGGTGCTAAGGAGGTTAGTAAACGTCCCTGCATGTCTATTGTTGGGCACTGCTATCGTTGGCTCTCTATCAGATGCCCTTCTGGACCGCAACATCGGACTTTGATTCGAGTGATTATCCGGGGTCGAGCTTTCCTCTTGCTCTATCTCCTCATCATCTCCGTATGAAAGCTCAACGGGGTTTCCTCTTCTACGCTCTTTCTGGGCGTGCTTGTTCATCATGGCTCTTAGGCTGTTGAAGTTTTTACTCACGAACTCCGGTGTAATCGGACTTGCTTGCTCGTTAGCTCCTGGGGTGAATGTCGGGGGTGGCCCTGTGTCCTCAGCAGACTCTTGGGTGACAGATTGGACTCGTCCTTCTTCTTGTTGATCTATGGGTACTTTTTCCATGTTTTCCCAGAATCTTTCGCTGATTAACAACAAGGTCCCACGGATGGCGCCAATGTTAAACTAAAATTTCACACTTCTGACCCTTCGTCCGGCTGCCGACGAAGGGGTTATAGATTGAATATGTAAATGCAGAATTTAATGAGTTCACAATGACATTCAATATTACAAAATGATTGGGAATTGAATGTAAGGAATGTTCTTAACAACGGAATCAGTTATCAAAGAATAAATGTGTTACCGAGAGTCAACTTAAGTCGTTTATTCTTTTGTCCTCCCTTTATATAGCAAGTGTCCGGATATTACCCGGAGGGTAATTCTGAAGGACCGGTCCGTCTCTACTGCATCAGTCACTTCCCATACGTGTCAGCGACGTGGCTCGTTTTCCTCCATACCTGTCAGTCAACTGCCACAGTCATTTAATGCAAGCGCGTGGGCGGCTCTTTGTCTCCCACGCTCTCCTTCATTAAATGCCACTACCATTATGTCTTGTCCGTCATTAATGCTACACTCCTTTTAATGTTCCCGCTCCAAGAGACGTTTGATTACCCTTTCGTCCGTCCATAGCCCCTGCTCCATAAATACAAGCCCTATCGGTATGTGGCCGGACGAAGGCTTGATCCTTTTGTGAGTAATAAATACCCTATCCCAACACTATTGAAGTGTTTCAACATCAAATTGTATTTGCCAATCGTTTATCATAGTTCATAAGCAACCGATGATTCAAAATCATGTAACCCGTCTATAGTGTTGTTTTTTTAAACAACAAAGTAAGATTAAATTAGAAAAACAAAAAGGCCAACATCAAACAATCTTCGTTTAAAAGCAGCTTAACAGCACCCTAATTCCCCCGGCACAAAAAACCTCTTGCCACACTTTTTCTTTCTTTGAAAGTTATTACACACATAAAATAGTCCCTTAGGTGTGGCTTGGATAGTAGGACTTGTGTCTCCTTAACGAGAGGTCCCAGGTTCAAACACCATCCCACTTTTGTGGACCCAAGTGCTTTCTCCGCAAAAGCTCAATTGACCTTAGTCACAGGACTTGGAGAGAAACGGGTCACGGGTTCGGAGTAATCTGATCTCGTTGGTCTAAGGCGCTGAGACAGGGGCGGTATTCAGATCACATTGTCTGGGACTGATAGATGGTAACGATGTCAGTTGATACCAAAGTTACACAAGGTTAGAGAGTATTCGCCAAACTTTTCATCTTGAAAGATTACGCAGGTAAAATAAAAATGTTTTGAGTATATACTTGATACATTAGCATGTCAATATATAAATAACTATTGACCTATAGCCCTATAGGTCCTTCGGTCTTAAAGCATTGATTATGCATTAATGTGGCCCACAACTATAGGTATTAGTTTACTTACTATTATGGAGGTTTGTGCAAATGATCTCCAGCATAGCTGGTTGTGATGCACCGGGTTGTATACCCATATGGGCTGAGGTCGGGGGTTCGACCATTGTGGTCGTCGCAATAGCGTAATTTAACCCACACCTCTTAAGGCACGCATGGCGAATTTCCCCCTGGAAACCCCCGTGGGGGCTGGGTTTGCCCGCTATGTGGAGCTCGAACCTGGGGTGCTCGTTGGAATATTACGAGTAGGCTCCGATGTACAAACATTTGCCGTTTCAAAAAAAAAAAAATTATGGAGGTTTGTCCATTGGCAGGAGATTGTTCTTTTTTATGGAAGGTCTTGGGTTCAAACATTTCTTTGGGGTTTCTCCTTAGGTGAATATTAGGTGATAACTAAGTTAGTTAACTCTAACATACTACCTTTACTTTAGTTGAATATTACAAATTTATTCAAAAAATAAAATAATTAAATAGGTTAAAATTGACATTTTATAAAAATAAAAAAGAGAAAATAATAATAATTATATTCTTCTTAAACTATTTATTTTTTGTTTAGAGATAATTATATTAGGACGGATAATATTAATTTTGCCTTTTCATAATTTGTTGCTCCGCCCATGATTATCTTATGATAAGTATAATTATAAATATGCATAACTGAAATTGATTTTTTATTTTAATACAGATATTCCAAATTATATTTACATATCCATGAGATGTTGCAATATCTCGAAAGCTCTCTTTAGTTCTTCCTTCTATATATAGAGCTTCGCACAGCATTTAAACACTTGAATCTCTATAGGCCTTTAATATACATCTCTCCCACCAAATAACAAAGAAAAACATGAACACATAGTTGTTACATGTTTCCTGAGCAAGAGAGATCAAACTCAATCTAATCTTTTATCATGAGTTGTAACGGATGTCGTGTTCTTAGAAAAGGCTGCACAGAGAATTGCATTCTCAGACATAGCTTAAGTGCCATCGAAACCGCTCAAGCTCAAGCCAATGCCACAGTCTTTGTTGCAAAGTTCTTTGGCCGTGCCGGCCTCATGTCGTTCCTTTCCTCCGTCCCCGAGTTTCAAAGACCAGGTAAATATATATCATCATATACATGAACCCCCTTTTTATTATTCTTAATATCATTACAAAAACTTAGGGTAAAAACAACTTTTCTAGCTAGTACGTTTTTTTAAAATTATTTGGTTCTTTTTACCTAGAGTAATTAAGATTTAACATCTGAAAAAAGCTGATAAGTTTGATCGAAACTTATTATATGTTTGTGTAACTATGATCAGCTTTATTTCAATCCCTATTATTCGAAGCATGTGGCCGAACGGTGAACCCAATAAACGGAGCAGTGGGGCTTCTCTATACCGGAAACTGGCTAGTGTGCCAGTCAGCTGTAGAGACAGTACTCAAAGGTGGAAGCATACGTGCCATGCCCGAACTATTTTCAGCTGCTGCTACACAAGTAACGAAGGATAGCGACAATGGGGAGACAAGAAGGAGCTCCGATAATGGTGGAAGTGGTGTTAGCTGGTCTGAGAAGCTATTAACAGATACATCTTCGGATGTGTCTGAAACGACGACGTTTGAGAGTGGTACACCATGTAGTGAAACAAAGCTTCTAAGACTCTTCTTGTGAAGATAAAGTCAAATGAGACTAATTATCTATTTTTAATTCAGTTTTTTTTTTTTAAACTTTTTTAGGGTTTTTTTTTTAGTTTATCTTTTCATTGACAAGAGAATGTGATAAGAGTTGGGTATATGTTTCATAAGAATCAAATTAAATTGATTACAACTAATATGTAGAATAAGTTAAAACCATGTCAACATGAAATTCTTCGACTTTGGTAACATATAACTTGTGTTTTACGCGTTATAAAAGAATCATCAGAATGATCTGGCTTCAGTTTGTGTGCATAGTTACTTAATTAGGTACTACATTACCTTTGTAAGAGATCATATATTCGATATAGTACAAGAACGTACGACTTGGTCTCATGAAACTTCCACTTGTCGAACTTTAACAAAGTTGGTACTTTAACAAAAAGAAAAGTGTATCTAAACCAACACTACGTTAAGTAAACTTGATGCGCGCTATTATTTCATCATTATGATACTGTTGTTTTAATTACTTTCTAGTTGAGTTAGGCAAAGTTATATAGCAACTAGAGTTTAATATTATCAGTTAGTAACTACAATGACAATGGCAAAATAGTATTTTCGATTTGTAGTTAAGTATAGGATGGAATATATCCACCACTTACCAACTTCACTAGTTCAAGATTCTCAAATAGACCTAGTTGTTGTTACTTGTTAGATAAACAATTTGGTGTAATGGCAGAAGGGTCATTTACTTTAAACCAATAAAAAGAAGCCATGCATTTCTAGAGTTGGCTCATGAAATCTATTTGGCTCTTGCAACCTTCCAGGAGGCAGTTTTAAGAGATGCCCATATGGGTCAATTTGACCAAATTTGTGGACCCAGAATCTTTTCAAGCTAACCCAATTGATTTCTTATAATCTTTATGTAGGCCTTACTTTTATATTGGGCCCATTTAAGTACACCACATATTTTACTTATCTATAATTTATTTATTTACCTTTTGTTCTTTTAGAATAACAAATATTACATCCGGACTATATATAATTCACATTTTTGTCTCTAACGAGACTTGAACTCATACCTCCAGGTCAATGAGTCACCCACATACCGCTAGATTAGAAACCTTTTTATTTTAAATATAAATTTAACTATTCAATATTAAAATATATTTTTAATAAAAATATAAATATTAATAAGAAATAAAACAAAAAGAATAAATAAATTTAATTAATAAATAAATTTGGTTTATACCAGCTATATATATATTATAAAAAGATATTCTATAACTATTTTTATTTTTAATTATTTTATGTTAAATATAAATTTAATTTTTCAATATTAAAATATATTTCTTTTAATAAAAATATAAAAATTGTTAAGAAATAAAACAACAAAAATAAATAAAATTTTGAAACATTTTTTAAAAACTAAAACCTTTGCTATAAAATATTATTTATGATTTTATCTTCTTTATTATGAAACAAAATTCTAAAATGGTAATAATGAATAATAAAGAGGGGGCTGTTTTTGTTTTTTCTTTGTAGTGTTTAACATTTTCTCAATTTGACGTTTATTTTGACATAGAAAACCGTAGAAATGTAACTTTGATAAAAATTAGTTTGTTCTATTATTTAAAATTTATAATATCTTTAATCAGAACAAGTATGGATATGTTTTCTTTTTCCAACTACTAGTATAGTATCCGTACGGTATAGCAGGTACAATAAACTATATTTGATATAATTACATTACGGATATATAACCACGGAAATTAAATACCCAAAACGATATAAACATAAAAAGTTTTTAAACTTCAATAATAATGTAAAACATGAAGATACGCATAGTTACGAGCTTTTAAAATAAAGAAAATATAGTTCGTTGCAATTGTTGTTGTCCTTGTACTTGTTAAAATATTTGCCCATTCAATAGTTGGTTTTTCTATTTCATGATTGGTTCGAACTCACTTTACACTTTTCCTAGAATTGAGTCCTCTAATAGTTTTATATCTCGTTATCGGTTCTTCTAGGTAAACTTCTTGCAATTGTTGACTATCTAAAACATAACATTGTAATAAGCAGATAAATACACCTACCTATAAATAAGAGCTTTTAAAATATAAAGATAGTGTAAAAATGGTCACATATTTTTTAAGAAAAGGAGTAAGCACCTATTTGAGCATGTAGATCCATAATGATGGTTTCTTCTTGAGAGGATACCCAACCTCTCCTAAGGTCTTATCTCAAATAGTTCACCTATTCTTTTCGGGCCTACACTTAGACATAAACAAATGAACATTCTAAGCATATGAAACCTCATCAAGTACAATTAGGACCAACATGTGTGACACAAGTGTGAATGTGTTGACTCGACTTCCCATTTTCCATCAAACAAATTAAAAAACAAACTTAGGCATCATTTTCAAGATGAACCTATTTCGACTTCCCATTCTCCATCAATTTTTTCAGGGCCGTTTTGTAATCGGACTTGTTTGTGAATTTGACCCATTTTTCCCATTCGTTAACAAATAAATACCATTAATTAATGTATAGACTCACGTGACAGTTTTGGTTTCCAATCATAGATTCTTTAATCAATATAAACGAAATTAGTCATTGTTTCTAAGTCTACATGTTTAAAGTTTTCTTTCTTTCCATTCATTTTACTCTACACAGCTAAAAATTGTATTTAACTAACATTAATTAATTGTATGGTGTTTTGAATGGTGATATGTGACGAAGATATAAAAAAGGTAGTTAAGTAATTTTAATTACTTAAAATTTAAAAAATTAAGACTATGTGAGAAATATTTTTATAATATATTGGAGATAGATTATATTATAGTATAGATTTAGTATACGTATTTTAGTAGAAAAAGAAATGCTTAATATTTTAATTATTTTAAGTTTAAGGGGTTATAAAATAAAATATATAGTTTTGAAAGTTTTTAAATTGAATAGAAAGTATTTTAATTTATTTTTTTTAATTTTATAGAAATAAAAAATTATTTTGTTAGATATTAAAGTTTTAAAATTAATTAGAAGATAAAGTGTAATTTTTTTATTCAACTTTCAAAAAATATTAAACGTATATTGAGTAAGTAGATATCAACTTTGTTGATTGAACTTTTTTTCACTTTTTAACATTATATCTTTCTTTAGTGATTTATGTTTTAGTCTCAATATCTCTAACTATACATTCAAATAATACAAAACAAACATTTAAAAAGCTTTAATATATTAGTTTTACTATTTAATGAACAGTGAATCAGACATATTATTGGCTTGTTTATTTATATATTTTTTTCCTCCATTCTTTTTCAATTTTAGGTTTTAACATTTGTCTTTAGATATTTAGTCTATGGACCCTCATGTTTATTTATTTATTTGTGTTCATTTACCCACGTCCATAAACCTTGTAAATGTCCGTTTATGTTCGCTTATATACAATTATCATTTAAACTATATAATATAAATACATATTAAAATATTAAAATATATTTTTTGTTTAATCAATATTCGGTTACTTAAATGAATATTTATAATGGAATAAGTGTAAATGTAAGATGATATATGTTCAATATTTCGAATATTATAGTTATTTTCATATTTTTGGTGCAATTATCATATGTTCATTCATTGTTCGTTTATGTCCTTTTATGTTCGTTTAGCGCTTAAACGAACGAACACAAACGAATATAAACAAACATATTTTTAAACGAACTAACATGAACAAGAAAATATGTCATACCCCGCTCAAGCAAAAACACGAGGTGTACAGTTTATGATATCAGGAGTCAAGGTTACAACAAATACCCATAACGGAAAAAATTCATCAAACATAATAAATCATGCCAAAAGTATACACTAGATAACAAACGTCTCAGATGCATAGCAAATCCCAAAATACACGGCTCATATAGGAATTACATCAAATCAAATAAGTTTCAAATAACAAGCAAACGATTCACATAACAAGCATGGCATGATCATATAAACAAATCCTTAAACTCCTAAAAAGAGTTTTAAAATACGTCAACAATAATGTTTGTGAGATTATTCACAAAAAGGTTAATATTTGACCCATTTTTAAATATGACATTAAGAATAAGTTTTCAATAGTATTTTGTTTTACAACCCTAGTGCGAGGTATATTGCCTAGATAACATATACCCGATCCTTAACCACAATAAAAAAACCCCAATCCTAGGGCGATCAAGATCAAACCAAAGGAAACAAATAATCACAAACGGCC
Organism: Senecio squalidus; assembly: GCA_910822075.1. Lineage (NCBI taxonomy): Eukaryota > Viridiplantae > Streptophyta > Magnoliopsida > Asterales > Asteraceae > Senecio > Senecio squalidus. The sequence continues at coordinate 67,015,856 of CAJVGC010000590.1, read as the reverse complement.
ATAACATCCACTCATAGGGACAGCCGATCGAGTAATGAGGGTTTGGTCAAACCCATATAGATCTATATATATATATATATATATATATATATATATATATATATATATATATATATATATATATATATATATATATATATATATATATATATATATATATATATATATATATATATATATATATATATATATATATGCAACCGAGGCTCAAAGAGTTAACATGTATAGGGGGGGGGGGGGGGGGGGGGGGGGCTAACAAGGCTGCTAATGATCATATAATCTAAGACAATTCTGATCCATTAGGTAAAACAAGATTAAATAATAACAACTTTCAAATAACGCTTTTCTAGCCCAAAGTAAAGTTGTAAAAAAGGGCTCGAATAACTCACTGAAAGCAACAATGAAGTGTCGAGATGACAACCAGGAGAGATCACTCCAACGCCTAAGTGTCCTAGAATAACGACATAACAAAAGTTTAAGTATCTCTATAAGTCTAGTACGGTTTAGCCTTAATGATTAACGTTATATTACATTATATATTCAAAGAGTCCGAAATACCAACATCTCGAGTTGATAACGATGAGTAGAAGGTAACAGTAGAAGATTCAAAATCGAAAAACCGAAGTTTAATCGAAGTTCAACAGAATCCACGAATTAGGAACGAAAAGCGTAATTAATTTCTAAACTTGGACGATTTATGCAACTTTTAAAATTTAGGGACGAAGTCTATATTTTGAGTAAACCATAGGGACAAATAATATAATTAACTCTAACCATTAAGTACATTTGGAGTGTTTAAATACACTTAAAATTAAAAATTAAAAAAAAAAATTGTAAGAAAAAGAAAAGTAAACACGCCAGTGGTCATGGAAAAGATGCTAATTGTTATATATATTTTTGCAATAACATCGCCGAATTTAGCATCCAAAATCATAGGAGACAAGTCCTTTGAGCTCTGGTCCGTTCAGTCTATTGTTTTCAAAACTGTCAAAACAAGAATATTAATATACCACATTTGTATGATGCTAGAACTACCTTTGAGAAATTTTTGATACTATAATGAGAAAACTACCTTTCCATTGGGAAATTTGTAAAAGGGCCGTCAACGGGTATTGTGCCACAAAGATTGTTATTAGAAACATCGCTACAAGATTATGACAGCGGGTCAGATCATAACTAATTAAACTTGTTTAATATGAATTCTTAAAACTTACAAGACTTTAAGGTTAGAAAGAGTTGTGAGTTCCCTTGGAATGGGCCCTGAAATCTTGTTGTTGTTTAATCGTCTGCGTTTGCAACATACAATATACGTTTATACATCTCTAAAAAGATGAAATAATGGTAAAGAAGTCCAACGATGCTTACAAGAATCTTAAGGACTTCAACTTAGAGAAGGATTTTGGGATTTCGCCTTCGAAATTATTGCCATATAAATCCATGCTCACGAGGTTTTTCAAGTTCCCTAATTCCTTCGGAATTTTTCCTTCGATATTGTTCCAATAAAGTTCCCTGTATATTGACAAAAATTCACCCGATAAAGGTTTCTTATCAATCAAATGAAATGGTAACAACAGTACGAAATCCCTAAAATCACGACTTTCCAACTTGAGACTCCACTATAATGAAGAAAACATATTATCTGTGAATCAAGATTTGGTTATATTAAAGGAAAAATCTTAATTGAATCTAAGCTCTTAAATATATCTCTAACAATCACAACTTTGAAGATATCGTCTATAAAATCACAAGCCGAAAACTCAAATGCCACCGAATCATGACTTCTCAACTCAAAAGTCCCCCTTAGCTAGTGAACAGAAAATATGTATTATCAGTAAATCAAGAATTAATTTTTTGAAGAAAAAGGCTATATATTTCATAGCCGGAAGCTTAAATTTTCCCTATAAATGCCACAAGTTTAAAGAATAACAACATCGAGAAGAATGGATCAACATATAAAATATGGATTAAAATACACAAAGAGGGTTGTAAGAAAGTACAAGTATTGAAGATGATTGAGTTCACCAAGCTCTGAACCCAAAGACCCAGAAATATTTGAATTCCCCAAGTCCCTGAAATTTTTTTTAAAAAAAAGAAGTTAATTGTAAAAATGCATCCTGAACAATAATGGTAACAAGAATATCGATAAACGTACAAACGAATAACATGGTTGTTGGAGTCACAAGTAACATGGAACCATGTACAAGGATTGACGAGGGTAGGATCCCAACTCTGTAACACATTTTTCGGGTCAGAAAGCTTGATTCTCAAAGCATGTAAAGCATTTCCTGTCAAAATCAACAATCATGACATTCAAATAATTACCCAAAAAGATTATTAATCTTTAAGAAGTTGAGTTTAAGCTCAAAACCCATGATTAATTTCCCAAAATGATCACAAATTGACACAATTGAATGAACAAATATAATATGGGTCTTCAAGAATTTGAGCTAGAGCTCAAAACCCATAAATATTTTCCTCAAAATTAACATAATTAAACTAAAAAAAAAAATTTAAACCCTACAAGTATCAAGATGGTTTTCAAACAGCTTAGTTACAAACTATACAAAAAAAAAAAAAAAAAAAAATTAAAATTTAACCCAATTAAAGTAAAAAATACTAAACTAGGAAATAATTAAGAAATTCAGTATGAGATAGGGTCTTTAAGAACCTAACGTAGGGATCAAAACCCAAAATATAATTTTCAAAAATAACAAAAAATTTATCATAAAAAAATTGAACCATAAATAAATAAAAAAAAAAAAAAAAAAAAAAAACTAAAGTGAGAAATATAGCTTCTAAATTTACCTTCGGAATTAGTGCACAGAATTGGAGCGAGAAATGACAAGATTGAGAGAATAAAGATTGAGAAGCTAAAAGAAGCCATTTTAATTTATGAGCAGAAAATAAAGAATTTTGGATTATAAAGAAGAAATGGTGTTTGAGTTTTTGGTCAAACGAAAGACAATGGAAAATGAAGACTACTTTTTATTGGGTGGAAAAAAGTCACATTTGGGTTGTGATTCATCATTGGTTTACTCTTTTTTCCTTTTCTGACAAGGTTTGTGGGATTTACACAAATAGTCCTTCAACATTTTTTCTTTATTTTAGTTCAAATCACTCTTGTGTTAGATAGGAATCATAGTAGTTTAAACTTCCTAAACATGATTTTCGATTGAGACCTTTCATATTTTAATCTCTTCGTCATCTCCAACTTGTTCTTATCACACACATCCATTCATTATAGTTTATAGGTTGTTAACCATATACTTTAGAACATTGCCCTCCTAATTTACCTTGCTAATAACATGTATACACCAAAAAATCGTATTTAGTTTAGTTCTTTAAAGATATAACAGAAAGATAACTTTCAAGTTACATAAGTTTTAGTGCAAAGTATATTTATCATTACTGGTAAATGTATTTTATGAGTTATAACAAATACTATACATACATCTAGCAAAATGTCACATAACAAGGCTTTTTAAACACTCGCGTTGCGGCGGAATTGAAGAAATAATACAATTGCTTAAAACAATCCAAAATATAGAAATCTATACTATTATATAAATCAAATTTGGTATTTTACTTTTAGAATACTTTTTAAATTAAGTTTTAAAAACTTATTTTTAATAGAAATTTGTAACTATCAAATAAATTGTCAAATTAGAATAATGAACATTTAAATTTCATAATAGTGCAAAAAATAATATAATATAAGTGTTCAAATTATAGAAAATTAAAAATAATTATATTTTTGAAAATAAATTATGCAAATATTTTAAATTATAGGATTAATATTTAATTACATATTCTAATATTCCTATACATCTATACTACTATATAAAAGCAAATTATTATTTTACTTTTAGAATACTCTTAAAAATTAAGTTTTTGAAAAATATACTTTTAATGAATATTGTAACTCTCAATAAATGGTCAAATTTATAACTATGAACATTTAAATTTCATAATATTTCAATAAAAATATAATATAAGTTTTTCAAATTAATAGAAAAATAAAATAATACATTTCGAAAAGAAATGAAATGATGCAAATATTTTAAATTATAAAGATTAATATTTAATTACCATATGTTCTAATACATCTATACAACTATACTAGTATATAAGCAAATTTGTTATTCTACTTTACAATACCCTTAAAATTAAGTTTTTGAAAACTTATTTTAATGAAAATTTGTAACTCTCAAATAAATAGTCAAATTTATAATAATAACATTTAAATTTTATAACTAGTTCTATAAATTAATAATTATAGTTTTAAAATTAATAGAAAAAATAAAATAAATTATATTTGAAAAGAAATATTGCAAATATTTACTAATTATACGGATTAATATGTAATTATATATACGATTATATATATATATCTATATATATAATATATATATATATATATAATCTATTATATATTATATATAGATATATATATATATATATATAAACCATTGGTATTCTAGTTTTAGAATATTTTTAAATTAAGTCTCAAATAAACGGTTAAATTATAACTATGAACATTGTAAGGTTAATAATTTATATAATATAGTTTTCAAATTATAGAAAAATAAAAAATAACTACATTTGAAAATTATAAGGATTAATATTTAATTAAATTTCATATTGCATATATTTTAAATTATACAAGGATTAATATT
>CAJVGC010000590.1:66996001-67011080 GCA_910822075.1 Senecio squalidus | reverse complement strand
TTGATGGTCCGGAACAAAAAGTTATTATTAATAAAAATTTCCCTGAACAACCAGTGACCATTGGTTCACAACTCCCAACACAGACAAAGATTAAACTCATGCGTTACTAGAATCAAACCTTGATGTCTTTGCATGGCAGACATCAGACATGACTGGTGTCCCAAGGGAACTAGCAGAGCATTCCCTAAACGCGAATCCCAATATTGTGCTAATCCGACAGAAAAAAACGAGGCATGGCCCCGGATCGTAGTAAATCTGCATGTGACCAAGTAAACAAAATGGTCGAAGCAGGGATTGTCAAAGAGGTAAAATACCAAACTTGGATTGCTAATCCAGTTATGGTAAAGAAGGGAGATGGTTCTTGGAGATTATGCGTTGATTTCAAAGACATTAACAAAGCTTGTCCAAATGACAACTATCATTTACCAGAAATCGATTGGAAAGTGGAATCCCTAGATAGATTTAGACTCAAATGCTTTTTAGATGCATATAAAGGTTATCACCAAATTTGTATGAAAAAAGGTGATGAAGACAAAACAGCTTTTCACACAGACCAAGGCATATTTTGTTTCCAAAAAATGCCATTTGGCTTGAAAAACGCTGGAGCAACCTATCAACGTATAATAGATGAAACTTTCAAAAATCAAGTGGGAAGGAACATAGAAGCCTATGTAGATGACATAGTTATCAAAAGCAATACGGAAGACATCATGTTGGCTGATATCCTGGAAACTTTCCAAACATTACGTAATATTAACATGAAGCTTAATCCATCCAAGTGTAGTTTTGGCATGGAGGGAAGGAAAATTCTTGGGACATATTGTTACACCTAATGGCATCAAAGCCAATCCTAAGAAGGTTCAGGCAGTCATTGACATGCCATCTCCTTCCACAAAAAGCAAGTCCAAAGCCTAAATGGCAAGCTAGCAGCACTTAGCCGTTTCTTGTCCAAAGCCGCAGATCGATCCCTCCCTTTCTTTAATACCTTAAAGGGATGCATTCGGAAAAAAGACTTATCATGGTCTGAAGAAGCAGAAGTGGCATTTCAAGAAATGAAGAAATTCATGGCCAATCTCCCAACACTCACGACTTCAATAGCCGGGGAGACACTAACTATATACTTGGCTGCTTCCAAGGAATGTGTAAGCGCAGTTTAGTAGCCCAACGGGGCGACTCACAAATGCCGATCTATTTCATCAGTAGGGCACTGAAAGGCCCAGAGGTTAATTATCCATGTTTGGAAAATTGGCACTCTCTTTGGTTCATATGCGTCTAGACGTTTGAGGAGATATTTTCAAGGACATCCCATCCAAGTGCTAACAGACAAACCAATCAAACAAATATTGGGTAAACCAGAAGTGTCGGGACGATTAGCAAAATGGGCAATTGAACTGGGAGAACATGAAATTTCTTTCCAACCTCGAAACTCGATGAAAGGGACAAATCTTGGCAGATTTCCTGGCTGAAATCGAAGGAATGGAAGAACCAAAGGATCCATTAGTGACAGACAGCCCTCCTTGGACCCTCTTCACAGATGGCGCATCCAGCCTAGAAGGGTCAGGAGTTGGCCTCATACTCACAGATCCAGATAAAAACGAGTATACATACGCCCTTAAGTTCGACTTCCCGGCAACCAACAATGAAGCCGAATATGAAGCTCTCTTATCAGGGCTACGAATAGCTAGAAAGATGGGAGTTCAAAATATAGAAGCTTTTGTGGACTCCCAGTTGGTAGCTAATCATATCAATGGTACCTATGAAGCAAATCAAACTTCCATGCAACAATACTTGGAAGAAACCAGAAAAATCATTTCGGACTTCTCAAAATTTACCATAGAGCAAGTGCCAAGAAACCGTAACAAAATAGCAGATGCATTGAGCAAACTTGCAGCATCCTCCTTCGCCCACCTCAAGAAAGAATTGTTGGTGGAAGTCCTAACTGAGAAATCCATAGTGCCAACAAAGGAAGTGGCCGCAATAACGGAGGAAGACTGTTGGATGACTCCAATAAAAACTTCCTTCAGAATGGACAACTCCCGGAAGACAAACAACTAGCAAGGAAAATCAGAATGAAGGCACCAATGTATCTCCTCATAGACAACAACCTGTTTAGGAAGTCTTTTTTGGGTCCACATCTAAGATGTGTCGGCCCAACACAAGCAAAGGATCTAATTCAGGATGTACATGGTGGAATTTGTGGCATGCATGCAGGCCCTCGTTCGGTAACCACTAAGGTCATGAGACTTGATACTTCTGGCCATCCATGCTGCACAGAGATGCAAAGGAAAAATTGAAAAATGTGAATCATGCCAAAAACATGCGTCAGTCTCAAAAATGCCAAAGCAGGACCTCATTCCAGTGACTAGCGCATGGCCATTTTACAAATGGGGAATCGACATTGTCGGACCATTCCCCCTGGGGTAGGCAATGTTAAATACCTTTTAGTGGTTGTGGACTATTTCACAAAATGGATTGAAGCTAAGCCCTTGGCAACTATCACCGGGCCTCGAATGATAAGCTTCGTTTGGGAACAAATAGTATGTCGCTTTGGAGTTCCACACGTCCTAGTCAGTGATAATGGAAAACAATTTGCAGATAATCCATTTAAGACTTGGTGTCAGGATATGGATATCCAACAACGATTCACCTCTGTGGCACACCCACAAGCTAATGGTCAGGTTGAAGTCATGAACAGAGCAATCCTCAAGGGAATTAAGGCCAGATTGGGAAAATATGCAAAGGCATGGGTAGACGAAATCCCAGGCATTTCTTTGGGCACATAGAACTTCCCTCGGCAGAACTACATCTGAAACCTCTTTCAGCCTAGTCTATGGCACTGAGGCAGTTATCCCACCAGAACTTACAATCCCTACTCACCGGACTCTTCATTTCAATCCGGAGCTAAATGAAGAAGCCCTAAGAGAAAACTTGAATATCATCGAGGAGCGAAGAGAAATATCTCTCATCCGACAAGCAGAAAGCCATAGACAGATGGCTAAGTATTATAACCAAAGAGTCCGACACACATGTTTCAAAGTGGGAGATCTCGTATGGCGGAAGAATGAAGCTAGCAGGACCGAAAACTTGGGCAAGTTGGGTCCCACATGGGAAGGCCCATATAGTGTCCTTGAAGCACATGGAACTGGCTCCTACATCCTGTCTGACTTAGATGGACAACCATTACCCAGGACATGGAATGCAATGAATCTAAAAAGGTGCTACATTTAATATTTACATACTATTGCTGATTGTCAGCACTTGCAACCACAACACCCGTCAGGATGTGCCTAGCCAACAGTTGTTTCAATGCCGAAAGTTTAAAAAAAAAAAAAAAAAAAAAAAAAAACATGAACAGCCGGCCAGTCTGGATGTCTCTGCAACATGTACACCTTGACAATCAACGACTAGCCAAGTCTGGATATCTGAGAAATCTGGCAAACTTTGGTATTTGGCCAACTCACTCATCAGGGATTTGGCCACACCATAAGAAAACGCTCTTCAAAGAGTCATTCACAGCAATGCACCTCAAAATACAAGGTGGTCTGATCTATGTATCCCACAAGGCAACAAACCTGATGCACCACCCCAAACTACGTTTGGAGGGAAATTTAGCAAAAGGCACATATAGACATCTTAAATCTACGCCAAACATGCAATCACATATTCGTCTTTTTACCTACCGGAAAAAGGCAAGCACTTCTCATTGGGAAGCGACATCACTCGCGAGTAAAACAAATTGAAGGTTAACCAACAAAAGTGCCATCGACACGATATGAAATATACATGAGATGCCAACATCTAGCTATGTCATCGGCATACAAAAGAACCATAGGTACTCAAATGATTGTCATAGACACAACTCAATATAATTACTCTTACGCACACCCAAGATGGTGTGACACAACATCCAAGATAACAGGTTAAAAATGTGTTATTGGCTTGATCACCCAATAAAACATTATTTTTCAAAGGCACATTGGACATGGCCTCGGTCAGAACTACTCAAGGCAACCTCAAGCGGCCAAGAAAGGCATGGCCAAAGAATAGCCGGAAGAGACAATAAGAACAAAAAAAAAGTTAGGCTTCAAAAAACCATTTTAAAACCTAACTGGTGGGCATGATAGTGTTAGTAGGGAATGGCTCATACATATAGCCCATTAACCCCCTAAACACATAACCTGACTTACAAAAGGTTGCATGCTATCTCCTAGCTCCGGCCCTTAGGCTCCGGCGTCCGGACACAAGGCTCCGGCGTCCGGACACTTGGCCCCAGCATCCGGACATTTCGTCCCGGCGTCCAGACACAAGGCCCCGGCGTCCGGAGACTTGGCCCCAGCATCCGGACATTTCGTCCCGGCGTCCGGACACAAGGCTTCGGCGTCCGGACACTTGGCCCCAGCATCCGGACATTTCGTCCCGGCGTCCGACACAAGGCTCCGCGTCCGGACACTTGGCCCTTGACCCCGTGTCCGGGTAAAATGGCCCCGGCACCAGGCCCCGTGTCCGGGTAAAATGGCCCCGGCACCCGGCCCCGTGTCCGGGTAAAATGCCCCCAGCACCAGGCCCCGTGTCCGGGTAAAACGGCCCATGTCCGGGTAAAACAGCCCCGTGTCCGGGAAACATGGCCCCGTGTCCGGGATCCGGGAGTTGTGTCCCGGCACTCTGGCCCCGTGTCCGGGAAACATGGCCCCGTGTCCGGGATCCGGGAGTTGTGTCCCGGCACTATGGCCCCGTGTCCGGGAAACATGGCCCCATGTCCGGGATCCGAGAGTTGTGTCCCGGCACTATGGCCCCGTGTCCGAGAAACATGGCCCCATGTCCGGGATCCGAGAGATGTGTCCCGGCACCTAGCGCCCCGTGTCCGGGAATCATGGCCCCGTGTCCGGGATCCGAGAGATGTGTCCCGGCACCTAGCGCCCCGTGTCCGGGATCCGAGAGATGTGTCCCGGCACCTAGCTCCCCGTGTCCGGAGATCTGCCCCGGCATCCGACGCTCAGTCCGACACCCATGGCTTGGCATGTATAAGGACTTGTGTAGACCAACACTGATGTTTTGGAGTTCGTCTCATAGTATCATACTCCTGACATCCTACCAGTCAGACACTCAAGCCTAATCCTTGTGTGTAACCGTCAGAGCATTAATAAAGTTATATAATGATATAGACGTTAATAGTCGTTGGAATCCTATTGATGAGCCATAAATGGTCATCATTGCCATACGTTGTTGATACCTGGTAGTGTTGGGTATAAATACTCCACACTTCAGGTTTTGGAGGCCAGCTTCATCATCTTCTCCACTCTCATACTTGCACACATTATCTCTTGACCGGAATACCTATACACTTCCCGCAGTAAACATATTCCGATCATCTTTCTCCAACCAGCCACTTGACCACCTTAGGCTCGCCAAGAGCTTGATAGGTTCGCACTGCTAAGCAGGAGGTCAAGGGGTTGAATCTCAAACACCCAAGTTACTGAGCCTGCTACTATTTGCTCAAACAATCTCCGTTATATATATTATTATAATGTTTTAAATTTTTAGGTTTTTTTTAAATTATTATTTTTTTATTATATAATACTTGATTCAAATTACATGAATGATATTAATTTTAAATGTCTTTTTATTCATATAATTTTATCAACTAATATATAACATAAAAAAAAAATATTTAATGTAAAAATAAATAAAAATTAAAGAAACATAATAAGTATAGAACGAAGAGAGTGCATAATAAGAAAAGTATGTTTATGTTAAAAAATTATTTATTTTTTATTTTAAATAAGAATAAACTAATTTCTCAAAAGATAAAGGTTCCATATGAAACCATTGCATAGATTAGGGATAGAAATGAAAATTGGATGAATGTAAATGTAGTTTTGTAGATTAGGGTTGTTTGGGCGGCAATGGTTCCAAAGACAGTGGAAGGACACAGTCACACAACTCATATCCACCCATGTTTGCGGGGACATGCAGCCGCCCAACACCTTTGGAACATTCACCACACTTTTTAACTTGACCATGGTTAACTTCTCCATCCCCCAACCACCATCACAACCACTCATATATATAAAATAGGTTTGAATTTATTAGTCTACCATCATAATTACTCTTTCTAACGCATCATATTAGCGGTGAGTGAAAATCGGACCGAAAATCCAAAATCCGAAAACCGAAATAAAAACCGAAATAAAAAACCAAACCGAATCGAAAAAAACCGAAACCGAGTGGAACCTAACAAATATAGAAACCGAACCAAACGGTTTGGAACTTTCAGGAACCGAAATTTCGGTTTGGGTTCGGGTTGAGGTCGGAACCGACCCAAATCGACTCATGCTCACCCCTACATCATATGATATAAAGTCTTAATATATATGTAACTGATCTGAGATCATATTCAATTTTTATCTCTATCTCAATATTTATAACGAAACATTTTTTAAGCATTTTTCTTTTTTAAAAAGTTTTCTTTCTTCCATCATTTACTATAAAAACTTACTTTATAAATTTTTCTATACTAAATTAATCTATTTTTATATATAATAATTGTTCATTTGAGTTTTGATTGAACTTTTATAATCGTATTTAATTAAACATTTTATAAAATTATTTTATTTTTATTTTTTACTTACTAAAAATCTTGACGAAAAATTTTTAATTGGTTTTTTTCTTTTCTTTTTTAACTTTATACGAAATATGTATCAATATAATAAATATATTTGTAATGAAAAAGTTAAATTAAATTGACTAGAGAGTTAAAATGGTAAAATTTTTAGAGGATGATTAGTGTTTGTCTATATATAGACAATTTCAGTTTTTTTTAAAATTTCGTATTTTTAAAAGAGATGTTGAATCCCAGTTTTTCCTCCTCTATCTTTATATTTATAGATAGAGGAGGTTTATAGAGCACTGTTGAAGATGTCCTTAAGACTCAATTAAATATTACATCATCCCATTGATGGTTGATTAATGGACACTTAAAAAGTTTCAAAATATATTTTTAGTTTTAATTAGTTTTAAAAATATTATAAGAAAAAAATAATCCGCGTCACAAAATAAAGGGTATTTCTCCAGGGTTGCATCTCTTCATTTTTGTACTATGACAAAAATGGGACATGCAATGGCCAACGCTATCTCCAATCTTTCTTCGTCCTTATATGAAACTTTTTGAGCATATGGTACAAGTTGATTCAATAATCCATTTAAAAGAATATCCACCTCTGTTAGACAGAAAAATGTTAACATATTCATAAAGTCATGCGTCTATCTTAAAACAATCTAAGCCTCTAGTTGTTGTTATCTGTTAAAGTAAATTTTCGTAGGCTAAGCCCTTCGTCCGGCTCCAGACGAAGGGGTGGTTGTATGAAAAGGTAGAAAAGATATTAAATGGATTCACACAATGTTTAATGATACAAAATGATTGGATATTAAATACAAAGAATGTTCTTAATGATAGATTCTGTGAATTGAATGAACTTGTGAAGTAGTGATTGGCCGTCCATATTAACTTCTTTGTATCCCTTTATATAGTAAGCTCTCGGTTATTAACCGGAGGATAATCTTGTGGACCGGTCCGTTCCATCGGTCTTGCCCTACGTGTCAGTGACGTGGGTAGCCTTTCTTCCGCTCCACTCTGTTGATTGTGACGTGCATTTAATGATGAGGGGCGTAGGAGACAGAGCGCCGCCCACGCGCTTCCTCATTAAATGCTACCATCCCTTTGTCTTGTCTTCATTTAATGCTGCACTTTCTTCGATGCTCTCCTTTCCGGCTGCCTTTCTCATGCACCTTCATCTCGCCGTTCCCTTCAGTCCGATGCCTCTAATATCATCGGTATTCATCCGGACATAGGTATCGGAAGTGGGAGTTACCCTATCCCAACATCTCCCCCCCTAGCCTAGGGAAGTGAGTATGATAGTGGGGGCCTACTTCTGATCGAATCTTCTCTAGACTATGATTGTCTGAAGTTGCTACTCGCATTTAAGAGATCATTATTACCTGTTGGCCATTAATGCTTCTGATTTGACGGAAGGGAATGATTGATTGATTTGAGGCGGTTATCAATTTTCCTATAAATATCCCTTGATCTTTTTACTTTCATTACTCTTTCAAATCCTTTTCCTTCCCTCTCGTGCAATCTCGCTCTTTCTCTTTTTTTTTATTTTCGATATCGCCGATTATGGGTAAGAACGATATGTTAACCACTCGTTGTGCTGTCACATCCGCTTTTTTCTCTGATTTTGTTACTGATTTTGGGTTGAAACCAGAATGGCGGGCGTGCAATCCTTCTAACGACGCCATCGTTACCCATTGTCCTGAGGGGTCCATAGCGATGTACACCCGGTTTTTCGATGCTTCTAACCTTCGAATTCCCTTTACCCGTTTCTTTCTTTCTGTTATTGAATACTACCAACTATGCCCGATCCAGATGAATCCCATGGGGATTTTGAGGGTAATTAATTTTGAGTTGCTGTGCAATGCTTTGGGTTTTCCCGCCACTTTGACCCTGTGGAGAAGTTTCTTTAGGTTAATCCGTTCGGGGGACTGGTTTACCTTGGAGCGTCGTCCGAGGATAGAGAGCGGGGGATTGGAATGTTTTACTCCCGTGCCTGTTAGTGTGAAGCAATGGAAAGACAAGTTCTTCTGGCTGGATGCTTCGGTGGCACCAATACCGAAACATTGGAGACCCATTCTGCCCGGTGCCATTCCTGATCCTCCTCCCGTTCTTTCCGAGGAAGAAACAATGCGCTGTCAGTTGATTTCTGTAAACAGAATTCCCGTTAGGACTTATTGCGAATCTGTGTTGGTTCTAGGTGGTGTGAGCCGTCATTGGGCTCCTTTGAATCTTAATCCTTCCATCCAGCTGAATGGCGCACGTAAGTTTTTTCTTTCTTCTTCTTTATTATTGTTTGAATGGGAAAGCGAATTCCTGATTTTTTTTTTTTTTTTTTTTTTATGTACCTTGTAGCCCTGCCTCTTCTAGATTTCTTAAAGCTTGACACTTTGACTGGAGTGACGTATCCCATGGTTTCCTTGGGAGAGAATGTTGTTCCTGTCCTGGAGCAAGGTATTGGGGATTTCATCTATCCCTCCCCCGATGTGCGCTCTTTAATACCTGGTGTTCCGGCCTTAGTGGTCGATCTTCCCCCTCCGGCTGTGCTTTCCCCGGTGTCAGGGGTGGCTTCCGAAGGTCCTGGTACCCGAGTTAAGCGACGGAGGTTGTTGCTTGCTAATGGTGAGCTTTTTTTTTTTTTTTTTTTTTTTTTTTTGGTGTTTCGAAATTTTTTCTTTATTGATGTGATTCCCTTCCTTTCATAGTGCCGGATCTAAGATGAATGTTCCTCCTGCCCAGCGAGCCACCTCTTCCCATCCTCTGTCTCTTTCTTCTTCGGATGAGTCGAATGTTGGGAAGCCCACTTTTTCAGAGAGCCGAGGTAATGGTGATGATGAGGAGGAGAAGGGGGAGAGTACACCTGTGAATTTCTTTGATGCCGAAGCCGGAGGTTCCCGTGCGCCCTGCTCACTACGTGATGCGGAAGTTCCCTCTTCGGCCCGATACAAGCCAGGGTGGGGGGTTAAGTGTAATGACGAGATGTTTGAGTCCCATATTTGCCAAGATATGCTGAATTACTTTGCTACTCCTGCCGAATCTATTCGCTGGAGGAGTTTTCCTGATGAGGACTTAGTTAAGCATTTCAATGTTTTGTTAGCCCAGTTAGCCGTAGCAGGTACTGAAACTCGTGGCCGTTTTGTGGCCTCTAGGGATTACGTTGCGCTACTCGAGGGGTTTCTTGCCCAGGAGAAGAGTCGTGTGTCGACCTTGAAGGTTAAAGTTACGGATTTGGAAAAGGAGAATGTGAAGCTTCGGCGACGTACCAGGGATCAACTCCACAGGGCGGTACATGGTTTAAAGAAACATGCTGAGGTTCTCCATCGGGTTAAGGACCTTGAAAAACTTGTTTACGATTTGCAGGAAGTAAACAGTGAATCTGCGGTAGGACAGTCTTCCATGGCTGTGGACCCGGGCATGAAGCTAGTTTCCGTTGCTGAATGGGAAAGTCTGGTTGGAAAGGTGAAATTGTCAGAGGTTAATAATGAGAAAGCTATGGTAGGTGTGACTACGGGGAGTGAAAGGATCATTGCTGATGCTGCAGTGGAGGAGGGCATGGTATCTCTTGCTGATGAGAACCGGAGGCTTCTGGCTGAAAACGCCATGTTGAAGGAGAAGGCTACATGGCTGGTTAAAGACGGTATCAAGCTTTTCGTTGAAAAGCTTCACCAGAGTCATGAGTTTAGTGCGCCTTACGGAGAGCTGTTTTCTGGGACCCGGGTATACCCTTGGGGTACGCAACGGCTTTCGGCAAGCCCGCTTGAACCTCCCTCTGCAGGCTACTCCTAATTTCGACCCTGACTCCGAGACGAAGCTGGATGAAGCCCTCGAACGGTTGCGCAATCCCACCTTTCCTTACTTGGAGGCTCTTAGTCAGAGTTATGAACTGTCAGTGGAGGATTTGAAGAAGTTGGAGCCTGCTGCTCCGGTTGTTTAATGGAGTTTCCTTAGGTTTGGTATTATGTGTGATGTTTCTTTTTAAAGTTTGTATGACTTCCGGGTACTTGTTTGTGTTGTTTTTGTGGATTATGCTTCTGTTATCTTAGCACCAAGGTGTGCATTTTCCTTGTATCTTTATTGTTATTTTTAACGTATTAGCGCCAAAGTGCGCATTTTCCTTCTCCGTGTTTCCATTAGTTACTTCCTTCTTCTTTTTTTTTTTTTTTTTTTTTTTTCGTCATATGCATGTATATGGTTGTTGGCCTTCCCAGAAGAGTACTTAGACTCTCTTTTTTTTTATATATATCTTCACTAGGATATGCGTTCAGACTAGTGAGTGTGAAAATTTCCGTCTCTATTCGAGAGTCGGTATATTTTTGATATAAATTGAAAGTTTACAATCATTACGCCCTAATAAAGGTAATCACCTTTTACAACCTTAGATATAACATATCTTCAACAGGAGGCTTTGTCATATCCGGGGGGTGGTCCCTCGATGTAGAGAGACCGTGAGTTGTCTTTGTGTGCCCGGGATGATGATTCCATCCCTCCTTCCTTCTGACTGTTTGTTGACGTGGGGGAGAGCATCGGTATCTCAGAGGTGAAACCTGCCGGTATCTGTCCTTTCATGCATTGCCTTGTCCTAAACTCGATTGAGTAACCTTCTAGCTCCTTGGTCCATTTTGCCAGTCTTCCTGATCCGGATATCGTTGTGAGTATACCCTCGATGGGTAGTTCGGTCATGACCACTATTGGGTATTTTTGGAAGTAACGAGGCAATCGTCTGGATGTGTGCACGAGGGCCAGCGCCAATTTTTCCTTGGGCGGATACTTTACTTCCGCTGTTCTTAAAACATTGCTCACAAAATATACCGGCCTTTGGCTTCCCTTTATTTCTGTTGTCAGCACCGCACTTGTCGTGTCGTTGGAAATGGCCAGGTATACAAATAACTCCCTTCCTTCGCTCGGGGCTGCGAGGATCGGCAGATGGTTTAAAGATTGCTTCAATTCTTGGAGGGCACCCTCTGCTTCGGTCGTCCAGATGAAATCCATCCTGTCGATTCTTTTCTTCAATGTTTCTAAAAAGGGGAGTGAGCGTTCGGCTAACCTTGAGAGGTGTCGACTTAAACCTGCCAATCCTTTATTGAGGTTCTGTACCTCCTCTGGTGTCCCTGGAGACTTAATCTCTGTGATCACTTTTACTTTGTCGGGGCAAGCTTTGATTCCTTCTTCGGTTATTAGTTGCCCTGCAAAACTCCTTTCTATCACACCAAACGCACATTCTCTTGGATTTAGCTTCATGTTAATGTCTCTCAATTTCCGGAAAGTTTCGTCGATGTCATAGATTATGTCTTCCTCCTTATGACTCTTAATGACAAGACTGTCCACATAGGCTTCTAGGTTTCTACCTATTTGGTTACCGAAAGCTCTATCGATCAGCCTTTGGTAGACAGCTTCGGCATTTTTCAACCCCAAGGGCATCCTTCGGTAGCAGAACACGCCGAAATCGGTGTGGAATGCTGTTTTATCTTCGTCTTCTGGTGCCATTTGTATCTGGTGGCAACCCTTGTAGGTGTCTAAAAAGCACTTGTACTTGTAGTCTACTAGGGAGTCAATCTTCCAATCTGCCCCGGGTAGCGGGTAGTTATCCTTGGGGCAGGCCTTGTTGATGTTCGCAAAGTCTATGCACATCTTCCAAGGATGACTCCCATTTGTAACGTACGTTGGATTGGCAACCCAAGTTGGGCATCTTGCCTCTCGAAGGATCCCTGCCTTACTCAGCTTACTCACTTCCTCCTTACTGATCTGACAATGTTCCGGGGTCGTTGCTTTCTTTTTCTGCCGGATCGGCTCTACATTGGGGTATGTCTTTAATCGATATTCTGTTATTTCCCTTGGTATTCCCGTTATATCGCAGGGTGTCCATGCGAACACGTCCATGTTGCTACTGAGTAGTGTGAATAACTTTTCTTTGCAAGGTCGCGACAAGTGTGCTCCAACGGTAACTGTCTGTTCTGGAAATCTGGGATTAATGACAAGTTTTTCTTCTTGACCGGGGTCCGTCCCTTGTGGACCATCCGCTTTCATCGCCGAAATACGCCATTTTTCCTTCTGTCTCCTGGTACACACTGTAGCGATACCATGGGGAGTGGGGAATTTCATCAATCCATGGTAGGGCGATGGTATTGCTCCCAACTGATATAACCCGGGCCTACCAAGGATGATGTCGAACGGGGCAGGTGTTTGGACAACTGCAAAGCTCATCCATTCTGTTCTCATGCAGGGGTATTCCCCAAGTGTTAATGGTAGGGTTATTTCGCCCATCGGCCACATCATTTCGTTATCAAAACCCTGGAGTGCCGATACCGGTCTTCTTATACGCGCTTGGACGGACCTTCGGAACTTCCGGAAGAAATGTTCATAAATGACTTCGGTGGAACTTCCAGTATCTACATATACCTTTGGGACAACAGTATTTCCTATCCATCCCTCCACAACGATGGGATCTAAGGTGAGACAACATGCGCTACCGGGAGGGAAGGCTATTTCTTGGTCCATCCATGTCGGATCTGACTCCTTTCTTTTTAGGGATTGCTGGTTTCTTCTTATCATGTTAACGGTTCTGGTTCTGTTCCCTTGAGAGCCATCGTCTTTCGACCTACGGCCGGTTTTGTTACCTTGCGTTGTCCCCTTTTTTATGTCCTTGATCAGGTGTGCGAGTTCTCCCGACTTGACCGCCTCCTCGATTTTCCTCTTTAAGTGGTAGCATCGTTGGTATTATGCCCATGATCTTGATGGAACTCGCAAAACTTGTCAGACTGTTTTCTCTCCGGATTTTCTATCATCGGATGAGGGGCCGTGAAGTTTTTACCCGCTTCTTCTGTTGAAAGGATCTCACATGGGGTCTTGGTGAGTGTTGTATATACCTCCTTTCGTCGGTAGTCGGTGGACACATTTGGTGTGTAAGGGTTTGGATAGGGATTTCGGCTGCGCTGTTCCGGTTGCTTCCCATCGTTTCGTTGCGGCCCCGGCCCATCTGTTCGGGTGTGATTCCCAGGTCTTCCGCTTCGGTCTTCTCGGTTGGTTTTGTTAGAACTAACTTCCCTACTCAGATTAGCTGCCTCTTTCCCTCTGATGAAATCCCTGACTCGCGTCATCATCTCATCTACGGTGTCAGGAATCTTATTATTCAAGGCCTCTATGAGCTGGGTGTTCTTTATAGCATGCATGAAACCGGAGACGCGCATGTCCTCCGTAGCGCCTTTGATTTCTAAGCTTTCTTTATTAAAACGCTCTATGAGGCTCTGAGACTCTCATTTTCCTTCTGCTTAATGTTGTGCATCTCCACCGCTCTCTCCTCGCATCTGCGCAGCTGCATGAAATTACTTTTAAATTTGTGCTGCAAGTCTTCAAAACTGTCCACAGATTCTGTGGGGAGGCCTGTCATACCAAAGCCGGGCAGATCCTAAAAGAGTTTGAACAACCATGTGGCACCACACCGGCATGGACCATTGTTCTACCTCTGCCGCCCCGGAGAAGACGCTAAGATGATCATCAGGATCTTGTGATCCATCGTACGTCTTAACGTCGTAGGCATCTTGATTCTGGGAGGGAATTTGAAGTTTGCGATACGTTGGTGAACTTAGTGGCCTTCGACCTTTGGTAGGGTTTTGACAAGTCATCCATTTCAGGGACTGATAGGTGGGGCGTATGCCACACGAAGGGTGGGTCTCCTCCATGGTGCGTTGGCCTGTATGGCTGTTGATGAACTGTTGGGGCTGCACCTGCTGATACGGGAGGAGGGCTGTAACAGGCTGGTACGGAGGAGCCTTTACAGGCTGATACGGAGGAGGCCTGTTACAGTGCTGATATTGCCGGAACGGTTGTCCGCGGACGCAACATACCGAAGTATAGGACATCCCGGTCTCAGGGCGCTGGAGTTCCACCCAAAGTGCTGGGGCGTTAAAGGAGACTAGCAAACGCTCTCCTCTTGCCTGACGTTGGGTGCTAAAGTGGATGGTTCCCTATCGAGTTCTCATAGGCCTCAATAAATGGTCCTGATTCATCAGAATGTGTGTCCGGGACGGAGTTTTCCCTCCTGTTCCATGTCTACAGCGTCCCCATAAGTGAGTTCAACGGGGATTTCCTCTTCTCCGATCCTTCTGAGCGTGCTTGCTCATCATAGCCTTTAGGCTGGTCAACTGTTCTCTTGCTCACGAACTCGGGCGTGATGGCTTGCTTGCTCGTTCGCATCCCGGGGGGAGGGATGGGTGGCCCTGTGTCTTCAGCAGATTCTTGAGAGATAGATTGGGCATTCCTTCCTCAGATCGATCTTGGGGTGCTTTTTCCCATGTTTTCCTAGAATCTGTCGTTGATTAACAACAGGGTCCCCAGGATGGCGCCAATGTTAAAGTAAATTTCGTAGGCTAAGCCCTTCGTCCGGCTCCAGACGAATGGGTGGTTGTATGAAAAGGTAGAAAAGATATTAAATGGATTCACACAATGTTTTAATGATACAAAATGATTGGATAT
>CAJVGC010000590.1:66938261-66995901 GCA_910822075.1 Senecio squalidus | reverse complement strand
GTTAACTCCAAGATAGGGAATGCGATTTTCGCCGGAAATAAGACGGTTGTCACATTCTCCCCGGGTTGAAAAGAATTTCGTCCCGAAATTTAGTTCGCCTCATCGGGGAAAAGAATCTCTGAATAGATGTGGATGCTTCTGACGGATCTGGTCTTCACGTTCCCACGTGAATTCGTGACCTCGTCGGGAATTCTACCGAACCTTGACAATGAGGATACGAATCTGCTTAAGTTGTTCGACCTCTCGATCCACAACCTCAAGCTGTTCTTCGATAGAGTTGAGTTGGTTGTCGATCTGGACCTCGTCCAGTGGAATGGCAATGGTCTCGTCCGATAAACACTTTTTCAAGTGCGAGACATGGAAGACGTTGTGAACGTTAGAAAGAGTCTGCGGAAGTTGGAGTCGATGCGCCACTGGGCCGATACGCTCAATTACCTCAAAGGGGCCGGTGTACCTCGGGCTTAGCTTGCCGCGTTTCCCGAAACGGACCACCCCTTTCCATGGCGATATTTCCAGAAGTACTCTATCGCCCACTTGGAATTCGAGGGGTTTCCTTCGGTTATCGGCATAGCTCTTCTGCCGAGCACGAGATGTCTTCAACCTATCTCGAATGGTAGTGATTTTGTCGATGGTTCCCTGGATGATACCACGTCTTGTGAGTTGTCGATCGCCAGCTCCTAGCCAACAAAGCGGTGGCTGACACTCACGTCCATGTAAGGCCTCGAATGGTGCGCACTTGATGCTAGTGTGGTAGTTGTTGATATAGGAGAACTCGACCAAGGGGAGGTGAGCGTCCCAACTTCCTTCGAAGTGAACTACACACGCTCTCAGCATCCCTTCAAGCGTTTGTATAGTCCGTTCACTCTGACCATTGGTATGAGGGTGGTATGCGGTGCTGAGGTCTAGTCGCGTCCCTAATGATTCCTGAAGGGCATTCCTAAAACGGGACGTGAGTCGACTATCCCTTTCGGAGATGGTGGAGGGAGGTGTTTCGTGACGAGAGACGATCTCGTTGATGTGGATTTGAGCGAATTTCTCCATCGAGTGGTTTTCTCGTACCGGGAGGAAATGAGCGGATCTTGTCAAACGGTCCACGATGACCCAAATGTGTAGCTACCTCTTGCCGTACGGGGCAATCTGGTGATGAAGTTCATGGAGATTTGTTCCCACTTCCACATGGGAATCTCTGGCTGCTGAAGTAGACAGGAGGGCTTCTGATATTCCGCCTTGACCTTCGAGCAAGTAAGGCACTTAGCTACGTACAAGGCGATATCCTTCTTCATGCCCGACCACCATTAGTATTCCCGTAGATCCTTACACAACTTGTTGGATGCCGGATGAATAGAGTATCGGGATCGGTGGCCCTCATCCAAAAATAAGCTTACGGAGGTCTTCGACTCTCGGAATCCATGCTCGATTCCTGGAATAATGGATTCCGTCCGGTTTGAGCTCAAATTCCTTTTTATGATTGTGAATGGTTTCGTCCTTAAGGTTCTCGGGTTTCAATGCTTCGCTCTGTGTGCTAGTGATTCGAGTTTGAACTTCTGAAATGGTTCCTCCTGTTCTTTGCCCCAAAGGGAAACTGTATATTTCGGAGTAAGTTCGGTCAATGGCTTAGCAATCCTTGAGAACATTCTAAATGAATCTTCGATAGTAGCCAGCCAATCCTACGAATTGTCGGATTTCCGTAGGAGTCGTTGGGGCTTGCTATCTCTCAATAGCTTGATTTTGGCTGGGTCTACGTGAATTCCCTCCTAATCGATCGCTTGACTAAGGTAATGTACTTCCCGAAGTCAGAATTTACATCTCGGGAGTTCCACGTGCCACTTCTGATTCCCTAAGGAGTCCTAGAATGAGTTCCAGGTGTTTCATGTGGTCTTGATTATTCCTTGAGTAGATGAGAATGTCGTCTATGAATACGGTTACGAACTTGTCTAGTTATGGCCTACACACTCTGTTCATTAGGTCCATGAACAGTGCTGGTGCGTTGGTCAGGCCAAATGGCATGACAAGGAATTCGTAATGACCGTAACGAGTTCGGAATGCGGTTTAGGAATGTCGGTCTCACTGACACGAACCTGATGATAGCCTGAGCGGAGGTCGACCTTTGAGAAGTAAGAAGCATCCTGCAACTGTTCGAATAGTCGTCGATCCTCGGAGGTGGTTATCGGTTCTTGACGGTCAGCTTGTTAGGTTCATGATAATCGATGCACATACGGAAGGATTCGTCTTTCTTTTAAACAAAGAGGATTGGGCTCTCCTGGGGAACGAGCTTGGACGAATAAGACCATGATCCGAGAGTTCCTGTAGCTGTTTCGACAGCTCTTGCATTTCCAGTGGGGCTAGACGATATGGTGTCTTGGCGACCGGTGCTGTGCCAGGAACTAGGTCTATTCGGAATTCCACTTGTCGATGTGGGGGTAGCCCGGGTAGATCCTCAGGAAAGACTTCTGGATGATCCTTGACTACGGGGATATCTTGTACACGGTTCTCCTTAGGCTTACGCTCGATGACATGCGCCAGGAATGCATCACAGTCCTTCTTGAGGTACTTGTGCATTTTTAACGCTGGAGACGATGCGAAGTTGTTGTCCAGGGTTGAGTCCTTGAGCGACTAGAGTTTCGGTGACAGAGAGAGGAATGCGGACAAGTTTGTCGAAACAGACGATCTCGGCTCGGAAACGGGAGAGCCAGTCCGTTCCGACGATCACGTCAAAGCTTTTCAGCTCGATTGGAATTAAATCAATGGGGAAGGTTTTATCAGATAGGCTTATGGAACATTCTAGGATTATATCTTCAGCTTCGAACTCCTGGCCGTTAGCGTACTCAATGGTGAAGCTATCCTTAAGAACTTTAGACCCTAAGTTAATGAGGGGTCTAAATTCTAAGGACACGAAGCTTCTCTCAGCTCCTGAATTGAATAGTACTGAAGCAAAGTGGTTGTACATAGGGAAAATTTACCTGGTGCGGCATTTGAATCCTGCCTTGCCTCTTTGGCAGTGATTGTGAGAGCCCTAAAGGTTCTGGTTGTCTGCAGCATGGGACAAGCTTTACGGCGGTGTTTGTCGCTTCTACATTCGAAGCACACCGGTTTCTTGCCTTGTTTGAATGTTCTCTCCGAGCAGTATTTGAAGAAGTGCCCCACCTTCTGGCACTTGTGGCACACCGGGCAGTTTCCAACATGGTGCAGGTAGCCTTGGGGTGTAGTCCAGCGTAACCTCGGGGTCTGGTAGCGGGTTTCTTGTTGCGGTTGTTCCTTATTGGTTGGTAACTAGACTTCCGTTTCTTACTCTTCCTTCGTGTAACGGAAGCTGGAGGAGAAAGGAGGTTATTGCTTCGGGAGCCTTCACCTTCCTCTTGCTTTACAGTGGCTAGGAAGGGAGGGAGGTTATGGTCTTGATTGTTCTCCGAGTGAATGATGTTGGGGTTTTCACCCCCGAAGATTCCGTCGTTGATCCCGGCGATTACCTGGGCAATCAAGTCGGGCATCGCTGCGTTCAGCTGAGCAGCGACCTGTTCGGCTATTCGGTCAGCGTCGCTTCTGTCGAGAGGCATATTTCAACAACGGAGAAAAGAAACTAGTTTAGACGTACGAATAAGATACGATGAGTAGGAAATCCAATGAACAAGGATAACAATCACGCAAGAGTAAAATAACGGAACAGATAGTACACGCACGACAAAGATTCAAGAGGTTCACACGACGAGATTCACACGCAAGAGATACAATCCAATGATAACTAAAGATTCGCACGACAATAGTACAAATAGATAATAAGATAGAATTTCCATTCATTAATAATATAGAGTTGAATACAAGGTTCAAAATGTGAATGAAATACAAGTACAATACATATGGAAATAAAATAGATATGGCTTTGAGTTGTGTACACTGGAAAATTACAACTCAGGCCTACAGTACAATACAAAAGGAAGAATATAACTAATGACGTCTCTCTAGGAACATCTTGGCCATCATGACCGCGATCAAGGTTCCCATTACCAGACACGCCCCTACGAGTTGCTGCACAGTACGTGTCGTGGCTCGAGTCGATGCGATGATTCGCATCGCCTGCTCAGACAAGTGGTGCGCCGCATCAGTGACTTCGCTGATGAGGAGTCCCTGTTGCTGGTTCTCCTCAGCGAGTGCCCGAACCTCGCGGTGCAGGTGCAGGAATGCGGCCGGTGGGGGTGGCTGGAGGTCGGGAGATTTCGGCCTCCTGAGCACGTCGCCGCTCCTCAAGGAACTGACGTTCCCACGCATAGCGTTCCATTAGTGGAGTGCGCAGGGCGGGGTCGTAGGGTTCCACAAATGACTGAGGAGGTGCGGGTCGAAACAGGCTCGGCTGCTGGCGCGCGGTCAACCTAGCGCGAAGCCCTTGGGGCTGCGGTGGTTCGGTGACCGGCGCTGGTGGAGGGGGGTGGAAGCACAGATCTCGGGCTGGATCCGTGACTGCTACTGATCGTCATTGGCGTATCCTCTGTCGGGTCAGTCGTCTGACGACTCTGACTACCGGAAGCCGTGTGGCCCTCGGAAGGCTCGTTCGATGGGGAAACGGCTCGCGAGAGGGATCGTGGCTGAGATCGTGAACGGGACGGCTGAGACATGTCGGATCTGCGAATAATACGTTACGTGAGTACAGGAAATAAGGAAAAATGTAACGAAAATGCATGTATGGGTCAGTCACGTGAGAATCGGGAATCAACTCGAAAACCGTTTAACAATAGCAATTACTTTCCGTTCTCGCAGAATTCATTTTGAACTAGGCATAGTTGATCAAGTTACGCCTAGTTAAAAGCAAACCATGCGTTTGCGGAATTAATCTACTAAAGTTTGAAAGCTCGTGAAATGATTTTTCTGAAATTCAAAAATTTTGAAAAATTCTCAAAACCGTTTTCGCTATAACCAGTGCTCTGATACCAAGTCTGTCACACCCCGCTAAAGCGGAAACACGAAATGTGAAGAGCAAAGATATCATCACACGAGTTATAAATAAAAACACACGGTTTCAAGTCATTACGAATAAAATAAGAGTTTGCAATTTAAAGATAACCAAGCATTGAAAAGTACATAACGAGACAACAAAGTAAATTGTTTGATAAAATTCCCAAAACATATTCAAAATAGGTCTTCTCCCGATTCTTAACTTCACGTGACAAGCCAGACCCATCCACTGAGTGCACTTCGTATCTTACATTTGATAAGAGATAAAGTGTCAACTACAATAAAGTAGTGAGTGAGTTACAGTTTTCTAGTTCTCGACTAAAAAGGGTTTGAGTTAAGTATATCTATACTTAGAAGTTTATAAAAGTAGAACAATACTTAAAGAATAGTTTCGATCCAAAAGTTGCTCAAAAGATAGTTCGAATCAAGACATCTGTTTAAAAGATTGTTGCGGAAGTCGTATAACTCTATACGCGCAATATAAGTAAACTATTGATTGAAATCATGTATAACGACTACTTGGCATAATAACTTAAGTGTTCACACTAAACCGATTAACCAACCGTGAGGCCCCTTACCCCGCACTACTTACGGGGAGTCATTTCTGATCGAGTAATATGTACTTAAGCTGCCGCCTAAGCAAGGAACGGTTATTTCCTAAGTATCGATACCCATAATTACTAAACGGCTTAACAAAGCTAATAGTGTGTCACGAAAAATTAGGCACTGATGTTATTTTTAAACTAGTAGTAGTCACGTTATATCCCTCAAGAGTCACGATAGTTATACGATCAATCAAAGTTCCACGAATGCCGAGTATGGCAATAAATAAATTAAATACGGTGCCGAGTGTGGCAAAAGTAATAAATTTATAAGAGATTTGAACTAGCAAGCCGATTAAAAGGGGGCATACCATTAAGCCGAATAAGGGTGGCAACCCATGTAGTTTATTGTATGCCAAGAGGGCAATTAAACTGTTTTCGCATGTAAGTTCCCGAAAACGTTCAATAAGAGTTCAATAGTAATAAAAGTTCATAACAGTTCCAAGTTCGTTTAGATCTCTTTTTTCCCCCAAAAGTTATTTGAAAACAGTAAATAAGTGGGGTTGTAACTCACGGTTTGCAACGATGAGCTACGCGTGCGGAGAGTAATCGAGACGGACCGGAATTCACGGAAATCCTATCATAATACCAAGATTGAATGATTACAAGTTTGGTCCACTACTGATTATAGTTGTTAACTTCAGTTTTTGAACATATGTTTAAGTGACCGGTTTAGTGTTACGATTCAAAACGGGTTAAAAATCAGATTTTGGCGTGACCTGTCTGCAGCACGACCGCCCCGCGGTCACATGACCGCCTCGCGGTCATGTGACAGGCAGTTTTGACCAAAACTCGTTTTTGAAGAAATTTGATGTTTTTAGGTTGGATTTTGACATGCAATCAGTTATAAACTTAGATAATTGATGTCTTATGGTTTATTTAGTGTTTTTAACCACAAATTTATAGATCTAACCATCCAATTTGTAAAAACCCGTTTTTGTTCATAAATGCCCAAAAATCTTCATATAAACTCATTTTTAGGTGTTAGATGATGCATGCAATGAGTATTTATTGTAAAGACAGTAGATTAGAAGTATTTTTACCGAAAGTAAAGTGGTTTGTAGATGATTGAAGTAAACCCTTGGTGATTTTGACCCAAAATGCTTAGAAATCAACTTTCAACCCAAATAGATGCAACTCCTTTCTCCCTCTTTACTTGATGACGATTTTGATGTGTTTATGTGTTGCTAAAATGTGTGTTTTTGATGTGAATAATTCTGTAAATGGAGAGAGTTGAAGATGGTGTTTGTCTAAAAGTTCAAGTGAGAGAGAGAGAGTTTGAGTGTGTTTGATATGTGTGTGTGTGAATGTAAGGTGTTTGTTTGGTGTTTTATGTGAGTCAAAACAAGTCTCTGGACTCTTATGAGGGCCTTTATCATGTTTAGCCCGGGCCAAAGTGTTGGGCTCGGGTTTAAGGTCCGATTGGTTAAGTTTGAGTTAAACAAGAAAGTGGCTGTCTGCACACTCCACCGCGGCGCGGCTGGGGTGGCAGACTTGCCTTTTTCGTTTTTCGTTCGTTCCGTTGTCAAGCGTTTCGTTAGTTGAAAGTTTTCGTTCATTTAAAATAGGAACTTAGACAAGTTCACTAAGTATTTTCTTGGTATTAGGATTCATTTTGTGATTCCGATTTCGATTCCGACGTACACGAGTTTACGAGACAAGTAAAGATAAGATAAAAAAAATATAGTTAACTCCAAGATAGGGAATGCGATTTTCGCCGGAAATAAGACGGTTGTCACATTGAACAACACATTGTCCCTAATGTGTTCCATCGAAAGAAAAACTAACTAAACCAAGGGAAATTAAAATAAAACTAAAAATTCAAAAATAAAAGAAAGAAAGAAAGACAAAACCGTGCGAGTTCTGTTGGATGTGGCATGATTTCCGAATCTACTCCGCACGTGCTGAACTTAATGCCAGACTTGATAAGGTACAAAACACATAAACACACAAGTTAATTAGCATAACATAAAACATCCTAAGCAACGAAAAATAAAAATAGTTCCAAACATGACCAACACAAACGAAAGGAAAATAGTTCAACAAACAAAGTCACACAACAACAAGCAAGCCCCACAAGCGGCTTCATCTCTTCACTAATTCTTCTGCATCAGGAGGTAACAGGTTGAACAATGGAGGTGGGTTGTACTCGGTCCACCCACTTGATGACCCAGGGTTATGCTCGTGGTATTGGGTCGTAGTCAGGTATTCCCACATGGGCTGGTAGCGTTCCATGTGATAGTGAGCGTATTCCCCGACCCGGTTCACCTCCCTGCGGGTCCTATCGACCTCCCGCCTAATATGAGACACGTCAACCTGTGTCGCGTCCACCTGTCGCCTAATGCGATACATCTCGTGCATCATCGGGTTAAAGTCAAATGGGCCAAGTGGTGGTGGCGGTGCCTGTGATGTGGTACCCTCAGTCAATCCCTCCTGTGCCTGTGGCTCTGTAGCCTCCTCCTCATCCGTCTCATCCTCATCATCACTACCTTGATCCACGTCACTACCCCAGTCCCTCGATCGTGCAAATGCCCCCGCTTTATTAATTGCATGTCCCAGCTTCAAATCCCCCTTCGTAATCCATTTCCAATCAACTGCTTTTGACAATCCCCTCATGTTTGCATTAGTAGCAAATCCCAAATTCTTTGCTATCCGGGTAATGTAATGCCCACACAACATACCGCTACTATTCTTCCTTCCCCTTCCTTGCTCACTCATGTATTTAACCAACGCCCACGGTAAATAAACAAAGTTCGTGGGGATCCTCCTGTCAAAGTAATATAGCATCCACAAATCTTCCTTATAAATCTTGTCATGATGGGTGGCGCGGTGGTTAACAAAGTGACTCAGTGCTTTCTGTAGCAAACGGAGCATTGGATCGTTTAAATCAACGGCTTTACTAGTGGTCTTGTAATTGGATCGCCCCGACAATCCCATCCATATGTTATCCTTGTCAGCATAAACATTCTCGTATGTCCAGCTTCCCCTACTGGCATAACGAGACATTCCCGGTTGTTCCAATTCCTCCTCACTATATAATCCGGCCAATTGTCCAAATTTTGGCACCGTAACCCGGTGCTCTTGACCCCCAAGTCTGAATTTCACCACCTCAGCCCGAAAAATTTCACTCACATCTGCCGGAAACTTATGAATCTCGATGCTAGCATAAAACTCCAAGCACCACTCTCTCTAAACTGGTTCCCGGCCTTCAAATGCATTCTTCCAAATTGGTATTTCAAAAGTGTTCCCATCATACTCGACTCTCGTGATAAAATAAGATTCCAAATCATCCGCAATCTCCAAAGTAGTCATAAGATCCCAATCCAAGAACCGGGGCGGTATAACCTTTTTATTCTGTAGGACTGCCAACTGATTGTTCAACTGAATCTTTCTATTCTGATCGGCCCCGGGCCACTTCAACCAAGAGTATGTTTCATTCTTCATCATTCGAGCTGCGGTACTTACTTTGTAAACCCGTCGTGTTTCGTACACGACCTCCTCTTCATCGGCTATAACTGCTCTACGCTTACCCTATACACACAAAACATTAAGAAAAACAAGAAGCAAACATGTTAGTAACAAACTAAACGAAAAACAAAATTATTTTTTTTTTTTTTAGAAACTGAAGCTGGAATGCGCCACCTGTAGGGTGACAGGCGGCACATTCGGGGTGGCGACAGCAACAATTTTGAACAACTATCTAACAGACCCAAATCACGAAATCAAACCAACAAACTACATGTAATCGACCTAAGGTAACCTAAATAACCAACTAATTAACAAATAGGAACCTAATTTAACCTAATCTAAAGTTTTCCCCAAATTGAATTAAACCTAAGAACCCTAATTGAAACTGAAACAAAATGAAAGATTAAACGATGTTATAGATGTTTACCGACTTCCCCATGAGATGATTTGAGCGATTTGTGTGATGATTAGTAGAGAAATCGAAGGATTTCGTTAGTGTGTGTTTTTCTCCTAAGGCGCCGGTGGAGAAAATAAAAGATGGGAATGCGTTTGTGTGTTTTTATGGGTCATAAGGCCTGAAAAGATCGAATGCGCCGCATTCTGACAGGCGGCGCATTCCGACTCAGTCCTGAATTCTACTTTTTTTTTTTTTTTTTTTTATGTCTAACCAAACTATCACTAAAACTAAAAATTACTAAAACAAAACCGACACAAATAGCAAATAACGAAAAGAAAAGTTAAAATGAAAGAAAAAGATACAACAAACCGGGGTTCCTCCCGCAAATGCTCGTTTTTGGCTCGAGTCACTAGCTTGACTCCTCAGTATTCTTTTCCACTTAGAATGGGTGAAACCCATCCTCCATCGTCATTCCGTTTTCCTCGTCCTCCTCACGATAGATTTTAACTCTTTGACCGTTCACGATAAATGACCCGCCATCATCTGTTTCCAATTCCACATAGCCACCCGAAAAGACCCGTTTCACCAAATAAGGACCCGTCCACTTAGACTTCAACTTTGGTGCTTTGAACTTATATTTAGATTGGAACAAAAGCACCTTGTCCCCTTCCTTAAACTCTTTTCGCCGGATTTTCAAGTCATGAACCATCTTCGTTCTCGCCTTATAAAGAGCGGAGTTCTCATAAGCATTCCATCTCAACTCGTCTAACTCATGGAGTTGCAAAAACCGGGTCTCACCACTTGCTATCAAATCCGTGCTACATTCCTTAAGCGCCCAATACACCTTGTGTTCTATCTCCATGGGCTAGTGACACGTTTTCCCATATAGCAACTTGAACGGAGTGGTGCCTATCGGGGTCTTGTAAGCGGTCCTAAATGCCCACAATGCTTCGTCTAACTTCTTTGACCACAATGACGGGTTGTTGTGAACCGTCTTCTCCAAAATACGCTTAATCGCCCGATTAGTGTTTTCGACTTGCCCACTTGTTTGGGGGTGGTAGGAAGTCGAAAACCTATGTTGAACCCCGTATCTCTTCAACACTTTCTCCATTTGGGCATTTGCAAAATGGGTTCCCCGATCGCTAATCAAAGCCTTTGGCATGCCAAACCTACAAAACAAACTTCGTAAAAAGTCAATAACCACGTTAGCATTATTAGTGGGTAGAGCCTTTGCCTCGACCCATTTAGACACGTAATCCACCGCCACCAAGATGTAAATATTCCTATTCGATGGTTTAAACGGCCCCATGAAATCGATACCCCAAATGTCAAAAACCTCGCATACTTGGATGCCTTGCTGTGGCATCTCGTCTCGTCTTGTAATCGTACCTTGCCTTTGACACGAGTCACACGTCCTCACCAAGGTATGCGCCTCCTGGTAGGCCAATAAAAACCCGCGTCAAACACCTTCTTCCCCGTCACTGATGGACCATAATGCCCCCCCGTTGGGCCATGGTGACATTCATCAAGTATTCTCCTAGTGTCGGCTCCATAAACGCACCTCCTCACCATACCATCGGCACACATCCTAAACAAAAACGGCTCCTCCCAAAAATAATACTTTGCATCCGAAAATAGCTTCTTCCGTTGTTGATAAGTGAGCTCTCTACTAACAACTCCACCCGCTAAGTAGTTAGCTATGTCGGCATACCAAGGACTCCGTTCACCAAATACCTTTCCAACAAATGCCAACCGTTCATCCGGAAAAGTGTCTCGAATATCCTCTTCATTCAATGCCCCAAGACAAGGATTTTCCAATCGGCTCAAGTGATCCGCCGCCACATTCTCTCGACCCCTCTTATCTTGGATCTCCACATCAAACTCTTGCAATAATAAATCCACCTAATCAATCTCGGCTTAGCATCCAATTTTGACCGAATGATCCGTGAATACCACCGTTTTACTAAGCACCAAATACGATCGAAACTTATCGAAGGCAAACACTACCGCCAATAACTCCTTCTCGGTAGTAGTGTAGTTTTGCTGAGCTTCATTTAGAGTTTTGCTTGCGAAGTAAATAGGCCGAAAATGTTTGTCAATTCTTTGTCCTAAAACAGCCCCTACCGCAAAGTTACCAGCATCGCACATAAGTTCAAATGGCAAATCCCAATTCGGTGACACCAAGATTGGTGTGTTTGTCAACCGTTCCTTCAACAACTCAAACGCCTTCATGCAATCCTCCGAAAATTCAAACTTTGTATCTTTCTCTAACAATCGAGTCATAGGCCTAGTGATCTTCGAAAAATCCTTAATAAATCGCCTATAAAATCCCGCGTGTCCTAGAAAACTTCTCACCGCTTTTTCATTCGTTGGAGGTGGTAACTTTGCTATCACTTCTATCTTTGCTCTATCCACCTCAAATTCCCGCTTTAGAAATCTTGTGCCCCAACACGATTCCTTCCTTTACCATAAAATGGCATTTCTCCCAATTTAACACCAAATTAGTTTCCTCACAACGTGCCAACATCCTATCCAAACTCTCCAAACATCCGTCAAAAGAACTCCCATAGACCGAGAAATCGTCCATAAAAACTTCCATGGAATTCTCGACCATATTCTGAAAAATCGCCATCATGTTACACAACCCGAATGGCATCCTCCTATACGCAAAAGTACCGAACGGACAAGTAAAAGTTGTTTTCTCTTGGTCCTCGGGATCAATTGGAATTTGAAAATACCCCGAAAAACCATCGAGAAAACAATAGAACTCGTTCTCGGCCAACCTCTCGATCATTTGATCCATGAAGGGCAATGGAAAATGATCTTTCCTCGTTGCTTCATTCAACCTCCTATAATCAATGCAAACTCTCCACCCCGTCACCGTTCTCTTGGGAACCAATTCATTCTTCTCATTCATAACCACGGTCATCCCACCTTTCTTGGGTACACAATGTACCGGACTAACCCACGGGCTATCCGCTATCGGGTAAATGATCCCTGCGTCCAAAAGTTTAACAATTTCCTTCTTGACCACATCTTGCATATTCGGGTTAAGTGTCCGTTGTCGTTGGACAACGGGTTTTACATCATCTAAAAAGTTGATTTTGTGTTTACAAAAATCTGAACTTATACCCGGAATATCCGAAATGCGCCAAGCGAAAGCCTTTTTATGGCTTTTAAGGACCGTTAGTAATTTAACCTTCTCGTCTTCCAAAAGTGAAGACGAGATAATAATTGGGAGACTAGAATTACCATCTAAAAATGCATACTCGAGATGTTCCGGTAATTTTTTAAGCTCCAAATCCTTCAGGGGATCTTCAATGGAGCTTTTGATCCTCACCCCTTCGTTAATTACTAGCTCCTTCACTTCACTTGAGCTTTGCTCTTCATCCTCCTCTTCTTTCCCAATAGCATTCAACATTTCCATCTCCGCTTCCTCTTCCAAAATGCCTTCCCAATCGAGATCATAATCCGCTTCATCTATCACATCAATTCTAAAACAAGATTCATCAGTAGAATAAGAATGTTTCATAGCTTGATTTAGAGAAAATGTTGCCCTTTCATCACCCAAACCCAAAGAAATTTCAGTATCCCTAACCTGGATGATAGCATCCGCGGTATTTAGAAATGGTCTACCCAAGATGAGAGGAACTTTTTCATCCTCCTCCATCTCGAGAATCACAAAGTCTACGGGATATAAAAATTCTCCAACCCGTATGAGCATATTTTCGGCAATACCCAATGGATATTGATAAGATCGATCGGCCAATCTTATGCTCATACGTGTTGGTGTTAAAGCATCCGAAGAAAGTTTAGTATAAATAGAGTTGGGCATTAAATTAATGCTTTCCCCTAAATCCGCTAATGCACTAAAAGTAAAATTATCATTAAACGTGCAAGTTAACAAAAAACTTCCTGGGTCTTCAAGCTTCGGTGGAATAGACCTCTTTACAATAGCCGAGCATTCGGCATTTAGAAACGCGGTGATTTTCTCCATGTAATCACCTTTCCCGGTCACTAGCTCCTTCATGAATTTCGCATAGTTCGGCATACCTGCAATAAGATCAACTAAAGGAACATTAATCTTAACGGTTTTCATTAATTCGATGAACTTCCCGTATTGCTCCTTTTTCTTTTCCTTTCGAAGTCGATGCGGATATGGGATATGTGGCTTATATGGTCCTTTTGCTTCGATTTCTAGCTCCTTTTCTTTGCTAGGAACCATTGGTTCCTTCCCGGGCCTCGACTCCATCTCAATCTCTTCTTCGTCTTCCGAATCACTGTCAACAGGCTCATTGCGACGCATTGGAAGAACAGGCGACGCATTCGGGGTGTTCTGGGTAACAGGCGACGCAACAGGTGGAGTATGAGGCAACACATTCGCCTCGGGAGTGGGAATGCGCCGCATTCCCATGACAGGCGGCGCATTCTCACTTGTTCCAGCACTGTTTTGATTTTTCTTCTTGCTCAGCCCATTTTCTCCACTTCCCCCATACTTAGGTCCTGATCGAGTCTCAACAACATTGACATGTTCATCCCGATTGTTTGGGTGTACGTATTTCGACCCTTGGTTTGATGATCCTCCGTTATTGTTTTGGTTTTGCCTCGGGTTTGGTTGGGTTGAACTTGGCATTTGACCCGTTGGTCGGTTTGAAAACTTCTCACTTAGCCTTTCAAATTTCCGTTCTAAATCTTGCATATTGGCTTGAGTGTTCCTTTGGTTTTGCTCCCATTTCGCGGTAAATCCCTTCATTGAATTCGCTAACAAATCGTTTGTTGCCTTTTGGGAGTAAACGAACTCTTTCATCATTTCCTCGAAGTTTGGTTCCTCATTCTCCTCCTTTGGTTTCGATTGGTTGGATTGAAAACGTGCCTCATTTCTATTGCCCCGATTCTGATTTCCATACCCACTATTTCCTCGGTTTTGATACCCGTAGTTGGCATAATTTGCTTCTTC
The DNA here is from genome assembly GCA_910822075.1 of Senecio squalidus. Classification (NCBI taxonomy): domain Eukaryota; kingdom Viridiplantae; phylum Streptophyta; class Magnoliopsida; order Asterales; family Asteraceae; genus Senecio; species Senecio squalidus. Next base: position 66,981,533 of record CAJVGC010000590.1, on the reverse strand, counting down.
GGTTTTCGGCTCACAATTATCCGTATAGTGAGGTCCTCCACATTTCCCGCAACCATTTTTCACCAAGTGAACGTCTTTCTCCAAAAGACTCATTCTATTTTTCATTTCTTCACCCAAAGACTTAATTTCGTTCACAACTTCCTTGTTACCACTACTACTACCTCCTTCTTCGACTTGGTTTACCGTTCCCCTTACTCTTCTATTCCTAGTACCCGGTCCCTAGCAATTCGAGCTTGGACTTGATCTTGCATCATCCGGTGCGCCTCATTCGGTGACTTATATAAGAAACTACCACCACCCGCTAGATCCAAGTCGTGTTGAGAACGACTATCCAAACTATAGTAAAATATGTCAATCACTTCATCACGATCCAAATCGTGTCCATGGCAATTTCTCAACAATTCCTTAAGTCTAATCCATGCATCCGTTATGGTCTCGTTATCCCATTGTTGAAAAGAACGGATTTGATTCAATAGCTTCCTACGTAAAATAGGTGGGAAAAATCTCGTCACAAAGAGCTCTCTCATCGCTTCCCAACTTTCAATTGTTCCCGGTTCCAACTCATTAAACCATGTTTTCGCCTCTCCCGTGAGAGACGATGGAAACAAACTTAACATCACACTTTCCTCTTGACCCGCTCCATATCGGAACATTTTGCACACCTCAATGAAATTCGCTACATGCTTATGCGGGTCGGACTTAAAATGCCCATCAAAAGTGCTATCTTGAATCATCTTGAGGTGATGACCTTTAACGGAAAAATCAGCCCCCAAGTCCGGTGCTACAATGGCCGACCCATTCGTTTGTGGTACTATCCGGTTCCTATTGATCATCGGTATGTCAAAAGGATTGGGTGGGTCAATAATTCCTCCACCATTTTCTCCGTCTTCCATTTCTTCTTCAAAAACAACTTCGACTTCTTCCTCGGAAGAATCGCTTTCACTGTAAACCACTGATACTGCTGCTCCTAAACCTCGTTTCCTCAAAAGTTTTTCCGGATCAGAAAGTGGGCTATTCACTTGCTTCCCTTGGGACCTCGTGAACATCCACAACGAATAATCCTGAAAATCACAACAAAAACAAACAAATACCCGTGAAAAATATTCAAACAAGTAATCAAACAAGAAACTAAAAACTTCAACTAAATCAAGTCCCCGGCAGCGGCGCCAAAAACTTGATGTGAAAAATCTAGTTTTCCGAAAATAAACCTTTACTAGATTACTACACGGGCAGTGTACCCTTGTCAGATGTAAAATAGTATTAGCAAATATCGGGTTCGAACACAGGGACTATTTATAATTGAAAGTTTTAGTTTTATAATAACACGTAACAAGTAACAAGTGGGTTTGGTCTTAAGAAGACTTGCTTATAATAACGGTAAAAATACTCTTGATTTCAAATATGGATAAAAGGACGTTTACTTTGATCGTTTACGAATATATGTTATTTCTTAGGTGTGAAAATGTCGATAAACTTCTAATGTAAAATCCTAAGTTCCTTTCGAATACCGGATTTCCATGCAACGATTCCTTTCGAATACCGTTAACACCTCAAGTAATTGTGCATAAAGTTTTAAGCCGATGTGTGAGAATTAATCTATAAGCTTCCTTTCGAATAGCTTACTAACTCCTAAACCGATTTCTCTTAATTTAGTAGCTAGCGTTCGTGTTAATACCTACTTGTTTAAATCGTTGTTAATGATTCCTTTCGAATATCATAAACTTATAATCAACTAAAGACCGGCCGATTAATTCGTTCCTATTTTAGTAAAAATTACGGATTCCTTTCGAATACCCGTTTTTAGATTACCAAACAAGAGTATAAACAATTTTAACAAGATAATTAAGATATTAACCCAAACGGATCACCAATTAACCTCTACACATCATTCTAATTTCACACCCAAAATCTAACACATAAACGATCACAAAATCCAAGCAAACGTTTAAAGAAATTAGGTACACATAATTGTAACAAACACAATGGAATGTGTAAAAGACATGATTCAAATTGCAATAAAAATGATAAAAGATCAATACCAAGCGTAAGTAACAAGTTCCCAAAAATTCTCCAAGTAACTAACGAAATCGAAATTACGAATGTTTGATGTAAAAACGAAATTAACAATTGTTTCAATGCTTCCAATATGATGATTATGCCCAAAAGATGATGAAAATGATGATAATAATACTGCTCCAACCTCCCTCTTTTATGAGTGTTAATATGACTTTTGATGTTCCATGATTAATCATTAAAAACTGCCAAGTAACTGCCACGCCTACGAATGCGCCGCCTGTGGTGAGAATGCGGCGCATTCCCACTTCCGAGGTGAATGCATTGAGCAATCCCCTCCAATGCGTCGCCTGTCCTGATGCTTTTGTCCATTTTCATTTTAAACTCCAAAAACTCGTTCCTTTTGCTCCAAAAGTACCTAACTCAACCTAAAACATAACTTTACAAAACATAAGCATAAAAGGGGCCTTTCCATTACGTTTGGGACACAAAACACAATGAATATCGCGATAAAATACTCGTATAAATGAGCGATATCATGGGCTATGTGTAATTTTGTTGGTTTCTAAAGTTTTGTTTAAATTAGGCTTTTATTTGACAGATGAAGCGTGTCTGATACAACATTTAGTATCTGCAATTGGTTATTGGGAAAAGAAAGATTCGCTTAAATCGAGGATTACGCCACCGATTATCCTACCAGTAGTGCTAAGGGGATTTGAATATATTTTCGATTTACGTTCCACAAAACTTATTCTCTCTCTAAATTCAAATAATTAAAAAAAACCTTGCCATTTCATCTTTCTTCTTCCTCTTCTTCTTCTTTTTCGTGTTTCAATATATTTGGTTTTGACGATATTAAGCATAATATTTATTGATGTTTTGATTTGCTCTCAAAGGTATACCATTAGAATTTTGAATGAGTTTTAGGGGTTTTCTTGATTTCTACTGGATTATTTTTGTTTGAATATGGCAGTTGAGAACTAAGGTGAATAAAGCTAAAATCAATGTAGACTCACTTCATCATTTTGACAACATTTCAGGTATATTCAATTAAAGTTTTTGTTTAAAGTTAAACAAACATATATTGGATGCAGAAATACAAGTTAATTGACAGTAATTCGATTATTACTGTATACGCTCTCAAATCTTCTATAAATCTTCTTCCTTGACCTGTATTAGATCTTTCTTTAAAATCTTTGAGATTTTGTTCAAAAACATAAATCTTGATATGTATTCATAAACTCTGAATAAATCTTGGTACTTTTTATTTATATTTTAATTTTGGTATTTAAGACAATACATTTTTTGTAAGTTGTTAAACACCAAGTTGTTCCTCGCCTTCCAAATACTCCGTAACATACACTGAATTATGGTGATAAAAACCTTTCTTTTTTTTAGGACAATTCTCCCAATTGGCTCCAAATTCCAAAATTTCACCCACTGAAGAGAAAGAGGGTAAGGGGATCCTGCACCAATTAAAAATCCATCTCACTAGAGCTCTCGGGCACCTAATAAGAGCATGATCGACACATTCGTCCTCCATGGCACAACTCTTGCAACAAATCGAGCCGAATTGTACCCCTCTATCAATTAAGCACTTCGCCACATGTATTCTTCCCAATGCTGCTCGCCATACAAAACAATTGACATTTAGAGGGGCAATTCTCGACCAAGGCATATTAAGAAAGCCAATTGTTGTAATTTTATCATCAATATACTGCCTTGCCATATTTACTTCATATACTCCCGCCGAATATAATCTCTAAACCAATTTATCCGGACCACCATTTAAACGGGTTGCAGCGAGGAGATGGAGGATATTGCAAAATTCATCAACGAAGATTGCACTGCTGAATCCTTGATTCCACTGCCATGAATAGCCACCAGCCCCCATGCGATCAATAATTGTGCAGTTTTTATGTGATTCGATAGAGTAAAGAGCAGGAAATCTTTCCTGGAATGCAATGTCGCCCAACCATATGTCTTTCCAAAAAGGAAAGCTTTTACCATTCCCGGCTTGTAACGAGAAAAAATCACTGGATTTGAAACCAAAACTATCAATATCAGTAACCACTATGGTGATGTTTTTCCAAACTGCAGGGGAAATCATATCAACTTCTTTCATATGGATTAAACATAGGATCAAATTTTCATGTAATTGGGTCGATCGGGGATGTTGTCATTTTTCCTTTTCTTTGTAATTTTGTTTCTCCTTTTTTGCGTCCTCTTAGTTATTTGCTAACTTGTGGTTGCTTTAATATATTTGCCGTTTCCAATTTTTTTTTAAGACGATAAATTACCATTATTAGATTCTGGCATGTTGTATGATACTTATGTGTGGTAAGTTTGGATGTACGTTTATAGTGATTAGTGGGATTTCAGGAATTTAACTTATTAAACACTTGATTATTGTTTTGGGATTTTGAGGGAGCTTTACTCTTAATTTTAAAATTTGCTCTTTTTTACATCCACTTTTTCCCGATACATCCAAGTCTGAGTATTTGGCTATATAAGATTGGAACAGGCCTTATTAACTACTACAAATATTTATGCAAATATCTATAAATCATTTGTTTAGGTCTTATTCTCCTCTCGGTTTCTTCTTCTTCTTCTCTATTTTTATTTTGTTTAGATATAGTTTTCGTTGCTACCGTTGGGTTTTATATTGTATGTTTTTTGATTTGTATTATTTCTTGGCACTGATTTTGTCTAGCTAATCTGAACCAAAGATGAAGAAGATAATCAAAACCAATTGATTTATAGAAATTAGGGGTACCTCCTACCTATCCCCCTTTATACTACTTTTACCTTCTTTTTCCCTGTTTTTTTGCTTTGAATATATGCCATAATTTTATTGGAATTTTTGTGCTATAAGTCGTTGAAATAAGTGTCTTTTTAGAAATGCATAAACTAAACAAAAAACAGTTCCTTAATTGTAATTTTCCTATTTGCGACTTGGCTTTTTCCTACTAATTAATAAATTGGGCCGTAGCTATATTTAGTAAATATCATAGAGCATGAATTCAAGCAAGACTGCTTTGGAGCTACACATCACTAGCAAATTACATGGTTTATTTTATAACAATTTTTTTTGACAAATTCATTAAATCTAGACGTTTTGATTTAGTTTTTAAACGTATTGGCTTTGGAATTCAAAAAGGGTTAGCGACGCAGCTTATTACCCGCTTGTCTTCTCCCACTTTATAAATTCGTACGTTCTAAATCTGTGACAACCGTCCAATTTCAGGTGCATTTCATACTCTATGTCTCTCTTTTGGCCTACCATAGTCATTAACTGTTTAATAACCGGAAACGCGACACTGTCGGAATCACACCCGGAATCAATTTAAATAAGTCCTAATACCAAGAAAACTCCTAATGAACTTTCCTAAGTTCATAACGTATCATACTATAAAACTTTAGTTAACGAAAAGGTCCAACGAAACAATAATACAAAAACAGCCAAAACACAAAATCTGTTACAAAAATGGTCCTGGACGACGCACACATGCCTTGTGCGCCGTCCTGCAGGACTGTTTTTGTAATTTATTTGAATTATTTGCATTTCTCGATTTCCCAACTTAAACCACCAATCTATCTCGAGAATAGGCACTCATTACTGCCATTTCTCTGCCCCAACACATCTCTTTACTATTTTCTTTACTCCTCTTTCATTTTATCATTTTCATTTAACAAAAAAAACACACACATAAACATTTTCTCTCAAACTTTCTCTCAAAAACCCCAAGTTCCAGTGAAACTCAGCCCTTAAACACACCATTTTAACCATACAAATCGTTTGAAACATCAAGATAAGCAAGAAGGAGCAAAATATTTCGGTAAAGGACCATTTTTGTAAAGGTTTTTGAAGCTAAAATCCGGCCAAATCATCATCCAAGCTATTTCCTTCGGTAGAAATCATTCCCTTTTCATTTTATACTGATTTTATTACTTGCATGTATGATCTAAAGTCAAAAAAATAAGTTTTTATAAAGATCTATGACTTTTTATGGTCAAAAACGTTTTTAACCGAAATAACCTTTGAATCCACGAATTTGTGACTTTAAACACTTTAGAAACTGTTAAAAAGATGTTTTAATAAGTTTAAACCGAATGCATGTCGAGATCTATGACTAAAATAAACGTTTTGCAAGAAAAAGCAAGAAAAACGAGGTTGTGCGCCGTCCTAGAAGCCAGGACGACGCAGCGGGACACAAAAACGTGTATGTGCGTCGTCCCAGCCTTCACAGCGGCGCACAGGCCTGCTTTTCTTCCGAAAATTTGTCGTTTTGATCGTTTTAAGCAACTTTGACCCGCTGACTTTTTAATGTATGATGTTTGGGACTGAGAAACATAAAAGTAATACCATTTGAGACTTGTATGGACTAAATCGGACTAAAATGGACTAGATTAAATATGTTATTGTGTTATAGGTGATTTGTGAGCGGAAGTGGATTGTACATTTTTGGATATGAAATTTGGGCGCGGAAGCGCTGCCCAAATTTCCTTAGAAAATGTAAACCACTTCAGCGAGCAAAAGCACTAGTGACGTAATAATAATAAACGTTAAATCGGACCTTTTGGACAAAAACGTGACAATTACCATTTCGGACCATTTTGGACAATACTTAACCTTGACACTTAAAGTTTAATAAAATTTTATCTATTATATTATATAAAGAACATAATAAGATAATAACTAATTAAACTATCTTGGTAATAATAGGCGATCCGTGATTCCCGACTTCCATTCCGACCGACTTTCGCGTTCTTACTCTTCGCAATCCGTGAGTTACAACCCCTTTATTTAAATATGTATCTTTGCATGATTTTGGGGGAAACATAAGATGTACTTGTATTTGGAAACTTTACGAACATTACAACTTTTGTGAACTTTTGGAACTCTTTTGGAACTATTGATCTATTTGGACAAACTTTTGAAACTCTTATGCGTAAACACTTATTTGCTCTACTGGCTTACTTGAACTTACCAGCTTGCCCCCTTTTCGGCTAAACTAATTATTGATGCTTGTATGCGAGACCGACCCTTGATGAGATTATAACACGATTCTTAAGTGACAACTATCTTTTTTTTGAAACAAAACTACTTAGTGCCCAGCTGCTTTTTAGAACTTTACACACTATTAACTTCTGAGCCGTTTAGTAATAATGGGTATCGATACTTAGGAAAGAACCGTTCCTTGCTTAGATGGCAGTCTAAGTACATATTACTAAGAACTTGACGACTCCCCGTAGGATAGGCGGGGTAAGGGGCCTCACGGTTGAACAATCAGTTTAGTGTGAACACTTAAGTTATAAAATGCCAAAAGATTGATACAAGAATCTAATTAGTTACTTATAAGCATAAATTTATGAACTTTTAGCGATTGATTCCGCAACTACGATTTTACTAAATCTGACTCTACTTGGTCTATACGAACTTTAGGGCATTGATGCGCCCATTACTGGAAAATTTAAAAGTATATATAAAGTTTAAGCGACTTTCTCCGCTAACCTCCTTTATGGAAAACTTTTACTTTTATATACTAAATCGAAACTTTTTGCCGAACAACTTAAACTGTAATTCACTCACTACTTTCGTAGTTGACACTTTATCTTATGTTTCAGGAAATTTAGTGTAAGCTTGAGGTGCATGGCATGGACGGGTCAAGGCGGTCGCGTGAGAACCTGATTGGGAAAAGACTTTTTCACTTCTTTTGGAAATTTTTAATGGGAACTTTAATTAATGTATTTGTGTACGGTTGACTTGGTTGTTTGAAATTGTAAACACTTTTATTTTAATCTATGACTTGAAAACTGTTATGTTTGTTATGACCCGTGTAATGATCTTCCAGCTCTTCACATCTCGTGTTTCCGCTTTAACGGGTGTGACAAAATCTAATATATAATTAAATCTTTTCAATAAAAGGATTGTCCAAAGAGATTAATTTTAATGGATAACTAGAAATTTTATGTTTTATTCTTAGGCTTAGATTCTGACATTATGTTAGAGCACCTGCAGTGGGCTCGTTGTGGGCGCGTTGTGGAGCTCACAACGAGGCTGGTGCTCGTTATCACTCGGACCCTCATCGTTGTGGCGTCGTTGTGAGGAGACCGTTGTCTCCACAACGGCTCGTTGCCAGTTTTTTTTTTTTTTTTTTTTTTTTTTTTTTTTTTTTTTTTTTTTTAACTCAAACGGTAATATTACCGTTTTATTTAATTAATATATTTTTTTTTCTTTTTCTTTTTAAACCAAATTTCACCTATAAATACAACCCCATTTTAACCAAAAAAATCACACCTTCTTTCAACAATCTTATTCTTAATCCCATACAATCTCATACCAATCCCAAAACAAACACAAAATATCTTCATCTTCCTCAAACGCTCCCTAAACAAACACAAACAATCCTTCAACGCCACAATCACAAACACCATCCGGTTTCGCTAACTACTACGGCACAACAAACGCCCCTTTTTCACCCCAAATACCAAACTTTAACCAACAACAAACCCAACAAATTCTAAACACTTATTTAACGCAACAACCGCAACAACCTCAACAACAACAATGTACACTCCCGAACAATTTGCAATGCATCAACAACTTATGATGCAATATACCCAACAATCCCAAACTTTTTATCCCCAAGAAACCCAATTTCCAACCCAACAAACACAAAGCCGAGTTCAAGAAACTCAAGAAATAGAAGCGGAAACCGACGATGTGGTCGAAGAAACGCCACGACCGTCCACGTCTAATCCGAAAGGAAAAAGACGTGCAAAACAATTTTATGGACGGAAAAAGAGGAGGTCCTTTTGGCAAAGATGTGGTGCCACATCTCGGAAGATGCCGACAAAGGAAACGCCCAACCCGAAGCGACATTTTGGAAACGGGTCGTTGCGGGTTACAACAAAGAAGCGAGGGCGCAAGAATTGGGGGAGAGAGGCAAGGAGTCCATCAACAGCAAGTTTACGGCGATGAGTGCCTTGGTCAAAATTTTTATCGGCCACCATGCGGAGGCTTTAAGAAATCGGCAAAGCGGGACCGACGACGCGGCGCTTATCCAAGCGGCTCGACAAATGTACTATGAGGCCGAGGGTTCGCAGTTTAAGCATACGGCGGCGTGGGAAATCTGGAAAGATCACGGCAGATGGTGTACATTTGTCAAGTTAGATACTCCAGTCGAGACCGTCAACCTAGACGACGTCGACGTAGGGGACGATATATTTGTGGATGATGTACAAGAACGACCTCCAGGAAAAAAAAAAGAGGTAGTAAAAGAAAGGAATCATCCGACGCCTCCGATAAGGCGCAAACATCTTCGTCGTCGACGCTTTGCGGGCTCATCGCGACACAATTGAAAAAGATTACGAAGACAAAAAAGAAAACCGCGGAAAAAAAGGCGCAAACACTCCAGGCTCAAGAACAAGCGGCTCTCCGACAAGAAGAAGCGGCTATCCGACAAGAAGAAGCGGCTTACTCAAGTGCAAGAAGAGACGATATGATGTTTCTTCAACAAAGCACGGAGGGGTTGCCGCCGGCACAAGCGGCTTGGATCGAAGCGGAGAAAATAAAAATCCAACAAAAATACGGGATGATTTAGTTTAGTTTTTGTTTGTATTGTTTTAATTATTTGTATTGTTTTAATTATTTGTATTTTTTTTATCTTATTTAATGTTTTAATTATTAAATTTTAATATTTTATATTCTTTTAATTATTTATTTATCTTTTATATTAATGTTTTAAGAAAAAAAATAAAAATAATAAAATAATCCCACAACCCTAATTATCATACCACCCAAAATCTCACAATCCTCATTCTCACTGCCACGTCAGCAACTTTTTTCCCACAACCCCCACAACCCTCATTGTCACTCATTATCACTCCGGTGCTCTTAGTGGTTGTTATTGATTTTTTTCAGCCCCGTGAGATCAATGGAAGTGACTGCTATTTTAGTTGGAAGAACGTCCTTTCTTTGCCCTTATCTTTATTATCCAACTTTATAAAGAAGACTAACTTTGGAAAACCCGATTTTTTAGGCAGCAAGTAGGTTCGTACTTCATCTAGACTATAGAATGGCATGGCATTTTCGATCCATTTACTTATGAATGGGTTGATTTGGATTTATCTCTAACAAGTCATAAAAAATAGCTAAAAGAACATATATCAAAGGGGTCGAAGGGGTCAGAAGTAGCACATGTTTATTTTTAACGCATACGACTTTCTTAGGTTTCGATTATTATTGCAAAACTATAGTTTATGTAATCTTAATTAACACATTAGTTACAATTAAATTTTTCTGAATGGGTCAACCCAACTCGAATTTGTGTGCCTTGATCGTTTACCCAACCCATACATTTTGCCACCTCTACTCTACTTTGGTTTCATGTTTCTCATTTAGCTTCTCATTATTTGTTTGTATTTTTTTAAGGTTTTAAACTTTTAATATGGCGGGCTGGTCTTATTAGAGGTGTTGTATCTATGGTCCTTGCTTATAACCAGGATGGATGGTTGGTTGGTGAATTTACGGTGTCTTTTTAATTTTTAAGCTATATGATTAAATTCCATATTTGGTTACCAATTAATAGTGAAATGTGTCAAGTATGCAAGTTTGGGCCGAGTGGTTCAAACACGACTTATTGCTCCTATTTGGTCCAAATTACTCTGAATATGTGTCGGAAAAGCTTTTGAATAAAGAATGGTTTATGTTTATATAGCAGCTACTATGGACATAAAACGGTGATTAATTACTAAAAAGAGATTTTGGACTATCATTGTGATTTAGTCGATGTGAAATCCATGAATTGATACATGTAAATATGGCGAGCTATAGCATGTATTCAATGCCTATTGACTAGAGGTGGAATATGGACGGGTTGGTTAACACATTTGTGACAACCGCAAATTTCCAAGATATTATTCCCGTCATTTTCCTATTTATCGTTTTATTTTCGATATTCGTTTTGACCCTATTACTTATTATTTTGATCATTTTGCGTTTATCTCGTATTTGTATTTATTTATATACGTTTTGAATTCGTTTTTTTTACTTTTTGTCGGGTTAGTTATATTATTCGGTTTACGCGTCGGAAACGTATTTAGACCTAAGTGACTGGTAGAAATAAGTATGCTCGTAAGTTATTTAGAGATTTTTATGCCTTTAATTATACGATTAAAATTTACCTTTATATATTTAAAGTTGAAAAAAGATATATTTAATTATACGATTTTGAGTGAAAGAATGATTAAATGTTGTAAAAGGATATATTTTTGTTTAAACTTTAACTTTTAAATAAAACATGTAATGTTTTATGTTGGGTTGAGATCAAGAAATACCATGAAAAAACTTGAGATCAAATGGATTAATCACAACCCTCAATTTTAAAAACCCATCATAATTTTTATTCTTTTAAATTAATTATCTCATAAACGATAAATGTATTAAACGAATAAATTACACCATTAAAACGAGTATATTTTCTCCTCTTTCTATAGAGCACCCACTCGATATACTTTTGACGAAATTTATTTTGGGATTTTTTACGGGTTTTGAAATTTTATATTATAAATCACTGTTTTATCACATGTGATATTAGTAGTTTAACATATTATTTTTTTGTTTTCCTTTTTGATTGTAGTTGAATGTACGTAATATAACAAATCTATGTTTTGAAATTCGTATTTAGTGTTCAAATCACATGTGATATTGCTTTACAAATTCAACATTTGGCCATAAACGAAAAAATAAAATCGTCAAAATTCGAACTTTTTTCCGGATCCATATAGGTTATACATTGTATGACATTGTTGTGTATTAAAATTCATATTTGGAGTTAAAATCATGTGTGTTATTGTCTTTTGAGTTTTTAAAATTTTACATACATAATATCACATATGATATTTATTAATATCACATATGATTTATAGTAATATCACATATGATATGTATTTATATCACATATGATTTACAGTAATATCACATATGATATGTATTCATATCACATATGATTTACATTAATATCACATATGATATGTATTCATATCACATATAATTTACATTAACATCACATATGATATAGTATTATCATATGTGATTTTAGTATATCATATTCTATGTCAAAAACGAGACAAAATAAAACTAGTTAAAATTTGATTTTTTTTCCTTCTAAATTTAGGTAATTTATACATTTTATAGTAATTCACTTTTATAAATTTGTACATATTGATGTAATATCAAATGTGATATTATGGTTACAATTTCAATACCCATCAAAAAGAAAGAAAAGAAAAAAAGTCGTCGAAAGTATATAACACCACTGCTCTAATTAAAGATAAAAGCGAGACGATCGCAATGGTATATTTTGTTTCGTGTAACGATTAACGGTTTGTGAGATAATTTAATTTAAATAAATAAAAGAAAAATGAGTTTTGGTTTTAATTTTAGCCATTAGATTAAAAATGATGAAGGGCCATGATGTTTTTTATTCTCAAAAAAATTATACGTCTTAATTGATCATTTATCATGTTTTATAATATAATTTAGATAGAATATTAAATCGATATCATTTTATTAAACAATTGGTACATATGTAAGTGACATGTACATGGGCTATGCCTTTAAGATGGGCTACATAACAATGGGCCTATATACAATATAGTCTTATACCTATTATGGGACTTATCAAACTAACTAATGGTCTAAAATAAATATTGAACGATATGTTATTTCTGGTCACATATGGTTAAATGGTGTTTTGTGTGATCATCATTTATCCATTGTCAACTTGCAAAGCAATGTTGTTGAAACAAATTACCGTTTTCAATAATATTATTCGTTATAAAACGAAATGGTCAAAAGAAACCATTTCTACTCGGTCAACAAGTTAAACAATATTTTACCTAGATCCAAACATTCACAATGAACTTGAGACAACCTTCATGATAGTTGACAAAGCCAAGCCGGATGCTTGGTGGAAGCAATCAACCTTCTTAAAAGTTAAAATAACGACCGCAACAATAATCTTTCATTATCACCTACTCAAACATCGGTTGCAATTCATCGTTCACATCTGCATCAAAACTAGCTCAAATCTTTTGGATTTAATAATGTTTTTTTTCCTTAAAAGAATGTTACATATATCTTTGAAACAAACAAACTTGAATAATGAAGTAATTTTTATTCATAAGAAAAATTTACAAAATCCGAAAACCTATCCTAAAAATTGACATGCCAACAACTCAAAAGGTTTTTTTATATATCAGGCAAGTTGCGGTCAACTTGGATAACATGTAACAATTTTTGATGTGATTGGTTCATGATCATATATTTAATTTCAATTTGTTTTTTTATTAATAAGAATATTTCATAAGAAATTCCAAAATAATAATTTAAGCATACGTGGGTTGGAGAGGTCTACTTGCACATACGACCAATCGTTAACTCAAACATATCCTAACGACTCGTGTGTAAAGGTTATGCTAGGTGTCCTTTCCACACCTATAGCGTCTTCAAACAGAATCAATCCAAGACATGAAGGAGGGAATCAAATAAACAGACTCGTGTCTTTTGTTCACAACCCCAATTATGGCAAGATTTAAATGGAGGGGGAAATGAAAGATAATATCTGACTTTAATTTTTTTTTTTTTTTGTAATATCTTTGTAAACATAGCATCAAGCACACATATTGGGCCATTTCTAAATTCAAGTAAAAAGTAAAATCATAAACCAAAATGTTATGACTTGGCCTGACTTTAGTATGATGTGTATTTGTTATCTAATTATTAAAATAACTAGGAAAGAATATTCTAGAAGTATTAGCTATTTGAGTTAGGTTAGGATTATGTTTTCTTTTAATTGCAGTTGCCTACAAATAAGGTTACTTGCCTTATAAGGCAAGGCTAGATTAGAATAGAATTAGGAGGTTGTTTTCTAATCTAATTCTAACTAGGATTTTACCCCTCACCTAGGATTTAAACCTTCTACCAAATTTCTTTTTCCTTAATGAAAGTCGTCTAAACTATTCTCATCTTTCGGTTTCTCTTCTTCTTTCTTGTTCGATATCCAACACCATAATTGAAGATTCTTGTATTCCGCGTGTTCCCTCAGGGTTGCTAAAGGTCGAAATTCCAACAAGTGGTATGAGAGCCACGGTTCGTGGTTCTTCTGAGGTGAACAATAACAAGAATTTTCGTAATTCAGACCTGCGCAGCTGTGGAAAAAACGCGATCCTGAGTTCGTTAACTGGTGATTAGCAAATTCTTGGATTCTTTGCACATGTCGGTTTTTGATTTGTGGGTTGTTTAGAAGATCAAAGTTTGTGTTTTTGGTGCCGTGGGTAATCCGCAAGGGTGAAATTGAGTTGAATACGTGTTTGCTTTTGAACTGGTGGGTTGTAGACTCAATTTCTTGTGGGTTGGTTTATCGAACAAAAAAGGTGTTTTTGCGGGGTTGTTTCTTAAACCATAAACTAGGGTTTAGTTTGTGGGGGTTGTTACTTAAGCCGCAAACAAGAAGAAGGTTACTATGGTTTGTGGGATCTATCGTGTACCACAAAATTAGGGTTTTGCAAGACTGACATGGGTGTCAAGTAAGGATTCTAGATTGCTTACGTACTCCCCAAGGTTTGTGGAGGTGTTTGGTTACTGTCCGAGGATTGAAAGAGAGGAAGGAATAGAAGGTGTTGCTAGGGTTCTTGGGTGATCGAGGTTACTTGCGTATCAAGATACAGTGTGCTTCTTTAGGAGAATTTTATCGATTTCAAGAAGGATAAGCAACGGCCGGGAGTTACAAGGTTCTTGTGTTCCAAGTTCAATCGGGTTTTCTTGCATGGTAAGTTACGGGATTTGTAACTTGGGAGCAAGTAGGAGATTGGGGTGCTTGGATAATCGTCTTTAGGGTATTCTAAAGGATACGATTTGCAAGGAGGAGTAACGAAATGATACATCTACAGGTGCGGTGGTTAGAGTCATTGTATATGACTAACTCTTTGGCAACAAGAGTGAAAGATGGTTCAAGCTATATTCTCAAGGGTGTGCGTTACATTCCAGAGTCAAGGAGGAGATTGGTATCTTTGGGTACGTTGGAGAAAGAGGGATACACCGTGGTGATGCAAGATGTGGGTTCCATTACGGCTTTGTATGCAACAAGGACAAAGAGTTGTGTATGCTCTTTGCATGACTGTGTGGAGGCTGGTGCTACAGATTCTGGTGAACATATCGATTTTGAGGTTGAATCATTAGGCGATCAAGGTGACTTGATTGGAGGTCATCACGGAGCTGAGGTAAACCGGGGGAGTAGTGATGAGGGGAAAGGTGAAGAGCTTCTGTTACAGAATATGGGGATAACTTCTAGACCGGTGTGGTTTAGGTATCAAAAGATAGCATCAAGGGAACACACATGTAAAAGGATACTTTCTTGGAATAGCAAGGATGAAATCAAGGATACCAAGGGTTTTCTCGAGAAAGTTTTCGACATGGAGGGTCTCGCAAACAAGGTAATTGATATGGTGATTTTCAGGGAGAATGGTAGCCGAACCCTGAGGGTGTCTCAGTCGAAGATGTGCAAGGTATTATGGGTTATAACAGAATGAGGAATGGTGGTTCGGTATTTATGCCATTGGGAGCACGCTTCAAGGTTTCATTGAAGGTTTGCATGAGAAATGAATGGGATGTGGAAAAGATGTATAAGGTTCCATATGTGAATGTTGTAGAGAACTTGATGGTATGCGCTACACGAAGATACGACAATCGCGGTGAGTTTTGTGAGAGACTCTGCATATGTGGGTCTAGTACATGGAGGATATCAAGATGAACAAGGGAATGTTGACGGACCTTGACGAGGTAGGTTGAAGACCGGGTATGTGTTCAAGATAAAGGCATGTGTGGTTCAGCACATGGTTACTACAACGGGAGAGTATGTGATGCTTATAAGAGGTTTAAAAGAGAAGATATGGCCTAAGGGTTTCCTAATCAAGCTGGGAGAATACCTCAACACAAAGGTGGTTTTAGGACCGAAGTTCAAGCATTGTGTGGATTACGTGAATATGCTAGTATCGGTGTTATCTAAAACTTAGAATAAGGTGGAAATTGTTAGCCAATTATTAAAATAATTAAGATAGAATATTCTAGAAGTATTTGGTATTTGAATTAGGTTAGGATTATGTTTTTCTTTTAATTGTAGTTCGCTACAAATTGCCTTACAAGGCAATGCTAGATTAGAATGGAATTATAAGGTTGCTTTCTAATCTAATTCTAACTTGGATTTAACTCATCACCTATAAATAAAGGTGGGGATGAGACTTAAACCTTGTATCAAATTTCTTTTTCTTTAATGAGAGTCGTCTAAACTATTCTAATCTTTCGGTTTATTTTCTTCTTTCTTGTTCGATATCCACCCCATAATTGAAGATTCTTGTATTCAACGTGTTCCCTCATGATTGTTGATGGTCAAAATCCCAACAGTATTTATTCAATAACTAAATTGTATTGACTAAGAAGTTGCATCTATTTTTATTCTTGAATTCTTATATTTAAGAAAACTCTAATCTATTATACAAATTTGGTTGTATTTTCACCTTAACATATTTCATTAAAAAATTACATATAGGTATTTTTTTTGTTAATGTTTTAAAGAAATAAAGCATGCAATAGCTTCTTAAAAACTAAGTTTTCATAAAATCTTTAACTTTAATATAAATTTAAATAGCTTGGTGGTTACTCATCTTTTTCTTTAAACGGCGAAAATGCTTTATCATGTTGTGTATTTGTAATGAAAACTATATTACGAATCTTGTACATGTCATATGTGCATATATATTATGTCATTAGGAACCTTCTTGTTTTGGATCTTAATAAAACTGACTAATGGACTAAAGTAAATTCAACACATTGATTCCACAAGATTTGCTCTTTCTTTGGTCACATATGGTCAAATGGTAGGTTTTGTGATCATATTGTCAATTTTCAAAGCAATGTTGTCAAAGCAAATGGCCATTTTCAATAAAAATTATTCGACATAAACATAGCGGTCAAAAGAAACCACTTACTAGTCGGTCAAGAATGGTAATAGTTTACCTGATCCAAACATACATGAAAACCTCGACACAACCATCTTTCAGTTGAGAAAAGCAAACATATGCTCCAGAATCAATCAAGGTTACTTTCTTAAAATAATGAAAAATGGTTGCAATTCATCTTTCACATGTAATCAACGCTAATTCAAATAGATTCGATTAAAATGTATTCTTTTTTAAACAAGCTAGTTACAATATTGTATTTTACTATTATATTTATGATAACATAGAATTGACATTAATTATTATTATTAATAAAACTCGAATCCTACACTAAGGCCTCAACGACTAAAATACCTTAAACTGATATTGACGAGCTAACGATTTAAATCATTTATGATTGGTCAACTTCATTGCCACTAGATAACTTGTAAGTTATAATATTTCTTTATTTGATTGGTTTATGATCATATTCAATTTAAATTTTTGATAAAAAGAATATTTCATACGAAATTCCAAATTAATTGTTTAACAGGCACTTGTAAACTTGTAAACGTAGGTGGGAGAGGTTTACTTGTAAGCAAGTGTTCTTTTAATAAGTTAAATTTTCTTCGATATAAGTTAGTTGTCGCTTCAGTTTATCAATAATTGATTACTACAAGTTCAAACCAGTTAGTATTGATATTTTTAAAAACATTTTGTTGATATCGGAATGCATTAGTCGGTAAGGTACTAAACATTGTATTTATAAAAATCGATATTAGTGATACAAAATATCAAAGGTTTAGAACATATGATACAATTACCGTGTCATTTGTATTTAATCGATGTCAATAATTCCAGTACCAATTTGACATTAATTCATTGACACTTTTGTTCACCTGTAATAAATTTTAGTAATCTTTAACATCACATAAGGCTTAGAAATTAAAATTACAAATTGTAAGGCTTAGAAATACAAAATTTAAAAGAAATTGCCTCCAAGTATTAGTGCATGTGTTGTCGTTACTCATTACTGCAATGATATGGATATATCATGATGCGAACACGTTGATTAATATTTAGCTTACATTATTGAAATGAATAAAATATATATAGGTAATAACATGCAACCCCAACTTTACATTATCAATATTACAAACATTTTAGCGTAAGATATGATTTTAATGACATTTATTTATTTGCGCTTTAATAAAACCGATATTAAAAGCCATGCCAAAAGTAATATTGTGTTTTTAAGTTTTATTTTCAGAGGAAAGTAAAGGAAATCAAAGTAAAATAAAAATAAATTGTGTTTTTAATTTCTTTTTAATAATGATAGGAAAGAACTAGAAGTTAAAGTTTACCGATCTTCTTTAATAAAACAGTTCGGTCATAATTGTTGTAATTGCAAGGTAAAAAAATCTTAACAACCCAATATTTTTGTATAATGACTAATTTGACCTTAATCCTTAACTAATAAAACAATATATGTTTTATATAGAAAGGACATAATAGTAAAATTAGATGGTTTAAGAATATGATTAATTATATATATATTTTTCTTTCCTTTTCCTCACTTTCTTATAAACTCGAGAACACGAATATATAAATTATTTATTTTCATTTTCTTACTTTATTTCCCAATTCATTAAGTTACTTCTTTTTTAAACTCGAGAACACAGTGTGAAAGTTAAAATAACTGAAAATTAAGAAGTAAAACAAGAAAGATAATATTTAAAGATCAAAAAAGATTTTCTTTTCGGTAAATAGTGTTTTTAATAACATGTTATTATTCATAACTTTATAAATTGACTTATATTATTGGTAACTTTACAAATTGACTTATAATATTACTACTAGTTTATTTGTCGTGTATATGCGAAAAATTTTATCGAAAAATATAGAAGTATAATTTATATAATCTGAGTAAACATCTACGCATAGAATTTTATTAAGAAAATAGAAGTATAATATATATCGAACCTGAGAAAACCTAAATAGTTTCACGATATCGTTTTGTTTGGTTTTTTATTAGTCTACTATGGTTGTATGTATTTATACATTATTTCTCTTTTTTTTATATCACCATTCTCTTTTCTTATTTGGTATAGTTTTTACATATTCATACAATATATAATCTACTTATTGTTAAATAAAAGCAAAAATATAGATGATGCTTTTTTATATGTCAACATTAATTTTTTTTTTCTCTTACGATTTTAGGTTGTGTGTGTTTAACTTTCAAAAAAAATACATGACCATATAAATCGACGAAGGTTCATTCCCAATAGAACAACTCCACTTAGCCATGGTGCATGATATAAGAGATCGAATCCGTATATAATTTTGTTTTACTATTTATTCTGATAAACTAAAAAAATAAAAGGTGGTTTAGGATGGTATGGTGAGTTGGTAGAAAGCTTTTACCTTTAAGTTTTCAAGAGCACTCAAATGTTGGTAGGTTTCGTGCACTAGACGTGGTCGTTTACCTACAACACAATGACCCACCACTGAATTATTATTATTTGAGGATAAAAACGAGGTATCAACTAACATTCGTGTTAATGAATTAGACAAAAGAGGATTTTTAATCGCGCATTGCCGAAGATTTATAAATGTATATCAAAAATTTTTGTTAAAAAATATATAGAAGGTTAAAATAAATTGTGACAAAACTAACAATACTGATCATATAATAAGAGTTGAATTAGAAAGAAAAAAAAGTTAACAATCTAAATTGATAAAAAAAAAAATAGCAGGAAGTCCTAACCCTTTTAAAATAGTATATATTAAATTATACCCGTGTATTGTCTGACTTATAGTTTTTCGTCTAAAACACCACCTTAAGTATATTGTTATAAATAAAATCTAATATGATAATAAGTAATTGATTCACCTTATACGTATCACAACCGGTCAACCACCACACATATATATGCCCCTATTATTATTAAGCAAGAGCTTGTCAAAGGTATATTTACCAATACATACTTACAAATATTATTACAGTGTAGAGCTTGAAAGTTATATTCGTTTATAGTTTATGTTTTATCTACTAAATTAAAATTAAAAAAATAAATATATTATACAATCCAATAAAATATTAGATATATGTAGTCTAAAACTTACATAATCAAGAAACCGGAACTTTATGTCTTTTATATCTCGATTCAATATCTACGTACTTGAAATAGAAGAACCAAAAACACAATATAGCAATAGAATAGCAAAACCAATAAATCTGCCTTAAAAATGACATGTCTTCTTAAATAATGATCCATAATCAAAAACTACCACTATGAACGCTAGCCGAAATAAAAGTTACTCTCTCCGTCCCAAAAAAAACTGTCTACCTTTCTATTTATATTTGTCCCAAAATTATTGTCCTGTTTCTAAATATGAATAATGAAAATGTAGTAACTTTTCATTTTGCTCTTAAATATTTTCGATCTTTCAAACTTTAAAAGTGACTGACGTCTTTAATGCAGAGGCAAAATAGGTAATCTAATAGAAAAACATTTCATTAACTACATCTATCTTATTTTGATCGTTTTTTGTTTGCAGACACTCTTCTTGGGACGGAGATAGTATCATATTTGAATATTCTCATAACAAAATACTCTTAAGGTAAAAATTAACTTCAAAATCAAATTAATGCAATTATTGGATGAAACTCATTCTTTGACTAAGTTCAAAAACTTTTCAAACTACAATTATTATATTTATTAAGTTGAATTCCTTTATAGTACAATGGCGTGATATCGATTAATTTCAAAAACAAACCTTAAATTTTCAGTTTTTTTTTGACAATCATAAAGCTGACATGTCATGTTAGAAATGAAAGAGAAGAGAGAAAATGACACCTAGACTCAAAACTGAATTGACATAAATAAATGAATGACATATAGGATAAAATTATCTTCTCTTAGTTATATAGAGAGATTAAGTAGTATGTTTTTCTTTTTTCTAAAAAAGAGATATATTGGTTGAGACGGAAAGGAGTTGAACGATATATTTTTTGATAGAGGTTTTTCTTAAAAAAAAAAAAAGAAAATTTAATAACCTTATGCAATTAAGTGTATAAAACAAAAAAATAAATGAAGACGTAATGACATCTCCACTGATAAGTTTATGAAAAGCTTTATAATTATTTAAAAAGGTTTATTTTTAAAAAATCCATAATGAAGATGAGATTTATGATTACATGACATGAAA
Organism: Senecio squalidus; assembly: GCA_910822075.1. Lineage (NCBI taxonomy): Eukaryota > Viridiplantae > Streptophyta > Magnoliopsida > Asterales > Asteraceae > Senecio > Senecio squalidus. Next base: position 66,960,305 of record CAJVGC010000590.1, on the reverse strand, counting down.
AAGTTTAAAGTTTATGAACCTTTTCATAATTTAATGCATGCTCAATTAATAAACGGTTTATAAAATTTATTCATCGTGATGATAGTTTTATAACATGAAAAGGTTTATAATAGGAAATGCTTAAAGTGTTTTATTTTATAGTTAACCTAAAATTCAAAAAATATAAAACAGAGTAACTCTAAAAATAAAGTAAAAACCTAAAATTATAAAGAAAAATAAAAGTTGTTAAAAAACAAAAATAATAAAAACTAACCCAAAAAAAAACTTGTTAAAGCATACCATAAAATGATAAAAAGAAAAAAATATTGAAATGAAAACATTAACCCAAAAACAAGAGATAAAACATATTTTATTTTTTAAACGATACAATTTAGCATAACCTCGATTAAAACTTTTAAAAAAATGTAAAAAAGTAACACAAAAATAAAAGATAACAAAAGTAATTCAAAAACAAAATTTAAAACCTAAACTAAAAAAATGTTTAATAAGTACTAACCGGAAAATAAATCACTAAAAAAAAGTAACTAGGAAACGAAAACATAAAACTAAATTAAGAAAAAAAACCCAGATAGGTTGGCTGCTCGTAATAACATGAATGCTCGATTTTAATATTCAAGAAATAGTGTATTATCTCTCAAAAACGAATAAAAAGATGTAGGAGCATGATTTTGGTGATGGTTGAAGCTTTAAAACTACATTAGAGTTGTATTTTGGTCTAAGTAAATAGGTCGGCTGAACAAAGTTCATCACCCGACTTAAAACTTAGAAAGTCATAGGTCGGCTGAACAAAGTTCATCACCCGCAACCTATTAGTGATTCTAATCACCTAAATGTTCGTTTGAGATTTAACAAGACCTATCAATTGGTATGAGAGCTGGTAAATCAAATTCAGTTTGATTTAGCTCGGTTTTCGAGTGATAATGAACTATTTCTGAGGTGTTTAGAAGAGTTGTAAAGGATTAGACAATAAGATCAACATTTTGAGCAATTGTGATTTGAAATTTTGACGGAAAAGACGTTACTAAGGAAGCTCAGTGTTAATTGATTGTTCTAGTGTAATTTTGATTAATAAAGTGTTATTATAGGATTCATTTGATAATTTTTGCAAGTTTGAAAGAATTTTGGATCATTCCGAGTTAATTCACTTCATCCGAATTAAATAGGTTCTTTAATGTATGTTACTATTAGTAGACATAACATCATGTTTGGAGTTTTCTTGTGTGCTAGATTTCAAGCCAAAAAGTTTCCCATCTTATTTTAGATAAATTATTAATTAATTAAATATTAATTTATCGAAATTTAACTATCATTATAACTAAAAATAGTTAGTCTTAACCATATCAAGAGAGGTGATTATTCATTATTAACGCGCAAGGAAATATTTATACTTTATACTTGGTATAACAATACATCATGCTTGTACCGTCGTGATCGCGTGGTGCAAAATATAAAGATTGTTAGAAAGCTTAATAAATAATTCAACTAATCCAAAAATATATTTTACGAATTTATGAAGTGTTTCTTTACCATGAACACGGTATTTTTAATTCACATACTTTAGGATATATATATATTTTTTTAATTTTATTTTTCTTAAAATTAATAATAATTTGCTTAATATAAAAATTGAGTCTGACTTACTTAAAAAATTAGGTTCGACTATACATCCACTACACCACGATCTTCTTCACAGGGTGGATGAGAAAACAACACATTTGGTGGGTATCTAAAATATATCTAATTTTATTTTATTATTCAGATTACAAATAAATAAGTACATAATTAAAACTACCAAGTAGGTAGATGGACTTATTATAGAGAAAATTATTTTGTTAAGTAGTTAAAACGGTGAAACTTTTAATAAAGCTTTGATAATTAAAGAAAAGTTAAGTCTATGTAAATATGTTTAACCCTTTTTAATAAAATTTTATATAAATTTTAAATACCGTTATTTATATGTAATAGATCAATTATGCAACTTATAGGGATGATCTATATTTTCGTATATATATATACAATAACGATATACTAAAGTTCTGATAGTGTTAGTAGGGAATAAGTTTAGTAAACCCCAAACATCCTGACACAAACACAATAACATCACAAGGTATGGTCCCATTACGTACGTGATGACTTAATGTTATCCGACTAACATATCTGGTGACATCACAAGGTTACGTGTTGTCCGAAACACGCCCGACTGGTAAAATGCCCAACCGTCGGCTGGCAGAATCCAACCTCGGGTTGGGTGTGACCAGGTTGGTAATTGTGGCCCGACTGGCTTATATGGCCCTGCTGGAAAAAGCCAACCGCTAGCTGGGTATAGTCAGCCGTCGGTTGGATGTGGCCCGACTGGCAAAAGCCAACCGCCGACTAGATATGGCATGACCGGTACTTCGTGTCCCTGGCTGGATGTTCCCTTGACAAGATGGCCAGACACAAGTTGATAGTTTGTATGGGTATTTGCATTCAACCTTCCGGACATAACAACACCTAAGGAACGTTAAACATTTAGATACAAAGACGTTATACATGGTGTTATCAACATAATCACCTACAACTCTTACACACATTAATATTCATCTAGTTCATACTGCTCATAGCAAGTATTCAATATTGCATTACCTTCAACATTGATCACCTTAGGTTCGTAAAGAATTTAGTAGGTTTGCACAGTTTCGACATGAGATTGATGATTGAATCCACCCAACCATCACATTTTCATTTTTGACGATATTTTGATCAAACAAGTTACACTTACACTATATGTTCATTAATAATTGGATAAATAAAGAAAAGCTTTTTGAGGAAAGTTAAAACAATTTCAAATATTTATTCTTAAAAAGAAATGATATGAATCATAACTTACTTTAAGTAGTCTCTTTGAATCGATACATAAGATTTTTTTTACCGAAACTTTTTGTGGCAAAATGTATAACATAAAATTTTTATATGTCCTCCTTATATAAATAGTTCTTATTTGGAAAATATCTTTTTAAAATAATATATTTTCTATATAACTACACACGATTGGTCGAATATGATTGTGGTCCATGATCTAATTGTTTAATTTAGCTTTTATGTTATAAATGAGAATTTTATTTTATATACGTTATATATACATTTATCATTAATAAAACATGTTCTAGATTAAAAGAAAAAAACAATTATTGTTTTGGACTATGAAGGCAGCGGCGGCCTGGGGTATGCTGGTCGTGCGGTCGTATGGGGCCTCCGATTTTTATGGGCCTCCGGTTTAAAAAAAAAAAACAATTTTTTTTTTGGGTACAACCTTACAAATTATCTTTGTCCCACATTTGAGTCACAAGAGAAATAAGAGTTTAGTTTTTACTTTTGTCCCACATCGGTGGAAGAAGAAAATAATTAACTGATTAGATAACTATAAATTAACCTACCTATGTCTTTGAAAAAATCACACCACATACTTTCAGTTTCAGGTACGTATTGATTATTATTTATGTTTAATATTGCCAAAAGTATCGTATTTGATAGTTTATCTATTGTCTAAGAATACAATATATACTATTTTGTTACACAGTTAGTTAGTAGATAATTGTTAACTTGTTAAGTTTTTATTTATTTTTTATATAAATGATGCCTCCAACTAGAAAATTTTAATCGGGTTCTTCTAAACACAAAAGAAATGAAAAAGAAGAACGCTTTATTCGTAATCAAAGAGGTGCTATCGATAATTTCCTTAACAAACAAGTACGAGAAGGGGTAACAGCTGAAGCTAATCGGGAATCATTTCAGGTAGAGGAAACAATAATCGAAGATAATACCATAAATGTTGATAATGTTCAATCTAACGAGGATCATAGAGAAGGTGTAACACCTGAAACCGATGGAGAACCTAAAGAACAGGAAAATATTCCAGCCAACATATATGATCCTACGAATTGGGACACCCTTGATATTAAATGGAGAGATTTACTAGTGAAAAATGGTCCTATAAGAGATATATTAAAACAGTTAAACACTTATATGATCCTACGAACACTTATATTCCAGTCAACATATATGATCCTACGAACACGACACAACCAACTCAATACTTAATTTTTTGAAACGGTTAAACACTTATCCGGTTTCTTGTTTGGCATACAGAATATTGTTGACTGTTCCCATTACTGTTGCATCCGCAGAAAGAAGCTTTTCTAAACTAAAACTCTTAAAAACTTATTTGCGGTCGACCATGTCTCAAGAGAGATTAAATGCATTGGCTTTAATTTCAGTTGAGAACGAGTTTCTTGATAATATTGATTATGAAAGTATAATAGATGAATTTGTTTCAAAAAATGCTAGAAAATCGATGTTTAGAAAATAATAATGTAACTCGTGTTTATTATAATAAAAAATATTTATTATAAATTTTATGGGGCCTCTTTTATTGTTTTGCACGAGGCCTCCGAAATGTCAGGGCCGGGTCTGTTTGAAGGAGGCGGGCTATGGTGAACAAGGACCGCTAGGACTGAGAAATACATTTTCATAATTTTAATATTATGATAATTGAAATAAAAATATTTGAAAAAGTATTATTATTTTTAATATGAAATGTAACTAATAATATAGGAAATTTGAAATTGATTTCTTCATTCTTAATCTTCGTCTATTTCAATAAAGTCATCTTTAACGGGTTCATCTTTAGAGCTAGATACTCGGGAAGCTTCATCGATAGCGATTTTGTTAATCGGAAAGTGAGATTGTAACTCCTTGTCCACCTCGATATCGAGTATTTTGCATTCATATTCTAGTTCGCCTTCAATATTTTGGTGGTCTTGTGTACGTTCGGCCGCGTCTAAGTAATTCTTCAAGCAAATGCACATCTCCAATGACGCCGGTGTGAGTCTTGTTCTTCGTAAAGATAATACCCTACCACTTGAAGTTTGCATGATTAGTGTCTCGGTTAATGAGATAACGAGCACGTAGTTCCCGATTATCATATTGTGTTTGGCAATAGTAGTGAATATAATTCACAAGTTTTAATAAATGATTATTGGAATAAGTGTTGACATTGGTATGTCTTACACAAATTGCTTTTGCTGAAATGCTTATCAAGCGTCTTCATTTGATTGCAAAGCCAATGATCAGGAGAGTGAAACACAAAGATTTTGTTTGGAGCCATGTATTTACGTGAAAGAACACTAATTCGCATCAAGCCAATATTTGTGATGATTACCCGCCATTATGATTGATTTTTGGTCAGAAATAATTCACATAATATATTTTGATTATGCTTATATAAGTTGCTCCACCACAACAAATAAATATGTGACGTAAAATTTTTGAGAGTATATGTTTGGAATGAATCTACATATAATACAATTTAATATGCCATCAAGGGGAGATTGGTTTATGGCATGATTTATTGACTGTAATGAATTAGTTATCCCAACATTAGGGGAGAGAATATGCAGATAAAACTGAGAAAGATTACGATGAATTACCGATCCTCACACTAAACAATATGAACCAGAAGTGCATGAGATAATTCATTTGCCATATTTAGTAATCTCCAGATAGATTTACTGACCAAAGAGAGTGACCATGTCACGAATATTAGCTTCTAATGCTCCGACTAAAGTGTGTCTATGAAAGGACATCATGTGATTGGCAATAAATCTACGGCACGCCTGAAGCGTGGTAGAGTAATTGATTCCAAATAAAAACCCCCGAACTAAATAAATAAGCAATGAGTTAAGATGGTTAAATCGAGTTAATAAAGACCCGAAATGTACTCTTGAAGAGTTACTAGACATGATGATTCTATAAGAACCCAAAGTACCGAAATATAAAGAGATCTCAATATGTTATATCATGTCTAGGAAAATATGGAATCGAAATAGAATGAATTCGACGTCGATAATGATTTTATATATAATATATAATATAGCGCTTGATATTTTGAATATTAATGAGGATCGTGAAAGCATACCTGCATAGAGTGTAGAGATAGAATGATTGGCCAAAATGAAAAGACGCAAGTATTAAATGACAATTGAAGTCTCTCGGAGTAAGAGATATATTGGACTTGAAGTCCATACACATGAAGGTGTATTACAAAGCAATCTTTGGTTGAACTGAGATTATTTGATATAAGACAAGATGTATATATAATGATTATTTGCAAAGACTCGCGTTTGATTATTATTAAGTGGTGGATGCAACTATATGTATCGATAAGTATGGCAATATAAAAGATACTTGATTCACGTTTAATTAATATTGTAAGAGCTCACTTGGTATTGAGATTTCTTGAAAGATATAAAATGCGTGAAGGATGTCCCACGATATAAATGCATGAAGCATGTAAGAAAAAGTTCTCGAGAACACTATTTGATGAAATGAAAAAGTTATTATTTCGACTGAAGTAATGATGTGTGACAACCGTCTAAACTCAGGTCGAGAACACTAACTTTTAACCTCGTTATGTTTGTATTTGATACTCGTTATAACTAACTTTATGTGTTACGTGGTTACGTAGACATAACTCTTTAAGCTAAGCTCGATGTAACTCATACAAAAACTTTTAACGTAGGTTTACGTTACTTAAACATAAAACGCGTGTGTCTCGGAATGGAAATCGGAAATCGAATCAATAATCGAATCCTAATTCCAGGAAAACATATAAGGAACTTTCCTAAGTTCATTACATAAAAATCGTATGCTCTACACAACGTAACATTAAACGATAACGTAAAACAAAACCGAGTCACGACCAGCCTTCCACTGCGCCGCACTGGAGCCACCGCGACGCGGTGGAGGTGGTGCAGACTCACAAGTTTTGCTTTGATGTGCGAAATCGAGTATATTTTTAAAACAAGAAATACTTACGACTCGACTACACAATCTTAGGCAGTGGACCTAATCAAGTATAGTATAGTTTTAGGTAAATCAGGTTCGTTCGCAGGGACTGATGGTTGAAATATAATTAATAATTAATATAAAAAAAAGTGGGTTTTGTGACCGAATTGTCACGGTGCTTAAACTACTAAAATTTGAGAAACTTGTTGATTCAGATGAATCGCTGAAAAGATTTTGTTTGTAAACAATTGATGAAAAATACATTCACTTGGACTTGATCACAATTACTACGGTTATCACTTAATTACTAACAATATTGAACTACTTAAAAAGGTATTTAACTTGAACTCTCGTTTCCCATTAAAACTTTAATCGTCTCATGTATAGTTACCACTCTCGTGAATAATTTCTACGTTCAACAACTAAGCAATAAGTACCTAAGCCGATTTTATGATTTAATCTTATAAAGCTTCCTCTCGAATAGCTTTTTAATTAACTAAATCGATCTCTCTTAATCTAGTTAACTAACAACCACAATCACGTTTTTATGGTTTAAATCTTTAATACTAGTTCCTCTCGAATACTAATATCTTTAAACTAATTATAGACCGATTAGTTATTTCATAAACTATTTTGTAATGTCACAAGTTCCTCTCGAATACCTATGATGAATTACTAACAGTTTATATAAAAGATTAAACAAGATTCAAAAACTGATTACAATTGGTTTTTCGATTACACATAAAATCCAGTTCAACATATACGTAATCAAATAATAACCTACATAATTGATCACATCATCCAAGTGAACGTTAAGAAATTTAGCTACTCATAATAATAAAAACGCAACACAATAGAATTGAATGAAACATCTTTATATTAGAAGTAGTAACGAAAAAGATTAAAGTACCAATGATCCAAATGCTTAAACAACGAAATTGTTGAATCTAAAAATACCAAAAAGCATCCAAAATTCGTCGGTCCAAGCTAGGGTTTAATACTCCAAAACTAGCGTATGATAATGATAATAATAAATAAACCCTAAAACTCTTTTATTAAAACGTAACCAACAAACATCAGCTGGCCTCGAGGACCCGCGGGACGGGCGTCCCAGGCTGGGGACGGGCGTCCCTCGCCTGTTTCCCAGCCTTCTCGTTTTGCTTCTTGTTTTTGCTTCATTTCTCGTGGCCAATTGATTCTCGTCTCGAAATATAACGGGAATACAACCTTGACCCGTTTTCTTCATTCTCAGCTCTAATTGTGTCACTTCCGCTCCAGAACTCCGGCTAATACCTGTATAACATTTTAGTACCAAAATTGCCCGAAATTCCCAACATCCGTTATGAATTAAACTTTAAAAAAGACAAATATCGCATATAATAATATGATTAAAATATGCGATATCAAATCCCCCCATACTTAACCTTTGCTTGCCCTCAAGCAAATCCAGTTCAATTCAAATTAATTACCAAACCATGATTTAAAAAGCATAACCAAACACCTCACGATTTATTGGGAGTAATTCACACAAATCTCTCGAACTAGTCTAAAGGGTATGTAAAATATTCTGTAAATCCGGTCAATTGCTCAGTCATGGTGAGTTTTCTATCATAGGCTTGATAAAGTATCGTTTCTCCACCACTAGAGTCTAGGTACAACTAAACGGGGACTTTTATCCGGGTTGTAATGTACAGGTAAAGACATGTGAATAAATATATAGAGGTTAAATGGGTAAATAAGTAAAAGTATACAAATAAACGTAGTATACATCTAAACTTAGAATGAATCCGAACTCTTAAACGCTAACGAACCAATTGCTCCATATAACTTCCACTTCTTCCGAATTACATAACTCATAATACAACTAATTCTACTTTATTTCTTCAAAGACTCAAAATACATAAAACTACACACTTTACAACTTTCTTTTTTCTTTTGTTTTCTTTTTTTTTTCTAACAAATAAATATATGATACAAAGGCTAACGATATTCGATAATTTCAATGCCTTAACATTTCTAACTTCAATCTTCATGTACACACTCAATAGCAATCTCAAAACTAAGTTCGGATTCAACTAAAAATGAAAAGAAAAGGCTAAAGTACAAAATGTTTAGTGGATTTAAATGAAACGAAAAAGTTAGGCGCAAAGTGGTTAACTAGAGTATCTAACACTAAAAGTAAGTGTTACAAAGGGTTAAATGGAAATTAGCTAACCAATGTGATTAAGCTATAATAATTTAACAAGAAACGAATAGGCTAAATCAAATGGTTTATTCCTAAATTTCCCCTAACGTTGTACCAAATTACACTAGGTTACCCTAATGCAATGCTCATCTATGGTCTCGAAACGTATGACTATGTCAAGTTCTAAAGTCATCAACCATCGGCACACTCATACAAAAGAAAAAGTAGCATTTAAAATGAATGCTTTCAAGGCTCAAAATCTCACTTTTCTTTGAGTAGGGTATAAAATGTGCTAGGTTATGCAACAGATTAAAATTTCTCAACACATGTCATCATATTTTTTTTTTTTTTTTTTTTTATTTATAAAAATACAACACACTGACCTAACTAAACACAACGGATGTTTTTCGTCAACCCCCCATACTAGAGTTGGACAATGCCCTCATTGTACAAAACGATTCAAAACAAAGGAAAAACATCACAAACAAATAAGACAAGGTACGTTAACATTAGCTAGCACAAATAAATAAATAAAAACAAAAAAATAAACTAAGAAATAAAAAGAAATAAGAAAAAGAAAGTTTATCTGAAACGACCACCAATTCTCGCGATGCCCAGGCGCCAGCCTTGCCGACATCTCTCCAAATCACCTACTATGCCATGTCACCGGGGGGTCGGAAAATAGATGGTTCCCCATCCTCTCCGGAGTACGTACCAAACTGCGGCTGGCCACTAGGACCACTCTGCCGCGGATGCTGCTGCTGAGACTGAGGGGGATAGTAAAATCCGCCCTGACGATGTGAAGGAATGAAGATATCTGGTGGAGCATAGGCCGGAAAAACCTGACCCATACTCTGAGCCTCTCGCTGCGCCCACTGATCCATATAGGGCTGATAACGCTCCTGATGATAGGTCACACGAGCCAGCTGAGACCCCATCATCCGCTGATCCTCAAAGTAGTACTCCTGGAATCTCTGTTGAGACTCATACATCTGTTGCTGAGATGTCTGCATCGCAGTCAACTGTCGAGATAGAGCCTCCATAGAGTACGGATCACTCGGCTCCTCATCTGACTCTGACTCACCAGACCCAGTAACATCACGTGTACTTCCTATCAAGTTCCCAGCTCGATCAACCATCGAAATATTCCTCAGTGCAGCAATATCCAATGTACGAACCCCGGCTACCGAACCAACTGTAGCATCCAAATTCTCCCTATCAGCTACCCCTAACTTAAAAGCTAAGTGGCATATAAAGGCGCCACCACACACTGCCCCATCACCCTTACCATACGCCATGTCGTATAAGTAAATTGCCAAACATCTGGCAAGGTTACACGGACGTCGAGCTAGAACACAGTAGAGAAAAAATAGATCCTGCTGGGTGCAATTATTCATGCAATTTACTCTAGCCGAAATGGACTCAACAATTGCCCGAAACAATATCCGATGCATCGGGTTGACCATGACTGCCTGTTTAATACTCTTATGATAAGGTTCGGTACTAATCTCATACTGTCGCCAAAACAACCCAGCGTTCATCCCAGCAGGCCAAGTCGCTAAACCCTGAGTAAAATCTACTCCCAAAACCTCCTCCTCTGTGTAAATACCCATGGAAACACCAAACTCGGCATAAGACATTGTAAATGTCCTTCCGCCCAGTTGAAAAGTCATAACTGTCTCGGTGGTGGAACCCATAGCCGTATTCAAACGAAAACTGCAATAAAATTCTTCCACCAATCCCTGATAAACCCCAGACTTGATTGCAAAAATTCGCTTCCAATCCGCGGTTAGAAGCTCCTCTAATTCAGCTTTAAAACGCAAATTCTCAACAGTCTCCCAATCCAAAGTCCGATGTTCAATAATACGCTTCTGACGAAGCGCTTCCAAGGAAATTTTTGGCTGATACTTCTCGGGTATATCCCTGGGGTTTCGCTCATTTCTGCCTCGTTGTCTCTTACCTACACGTGGTCGACTCATCTACAAAACAAAGTCACATATACAAAAATAATACAAATGTTAAACAACAAACTTTACATTAAAACTTCATTCCCGTCCTATTTGCCCATCATAATGCCAAATAAATGATTATAAAACCGCCATTTTAATTGCCGAAAACACTAAAATAAAAATTTCAAACTAAGTTTAAAAAATTTCAAGTTTAACATAATCAATTTAAGCAATCAAACTAGACGAAATCTTAGTATCAAATTAACCATTAACAATCAAATTTAAAATTTTTCAACCCCCCCCCCCCCCCCCCCCCCCCCCCATACTAGTGCAAACTTAGGGTGAAAATAATTTAATTGTTAGAATCACTTATCTAGGCTTCCCTTTCCTTCCTAAACTCATAGAACATCAATACACACAAAACCCCCAATTCAATTTCAAAATCTAAACCTAGGGTTCATAAGCCAAAATCCCTAATTAATTGGTTTCTAAAGCAATAATCTTGCAACAAATCAATATAGAATCAAAGAATTGAATAATTAAAAACAATAGAAACTAACCTTGAATTGATATGCAAAAAATTGAAAAAGTTTGAAGGAATTTCGTATGTGTGTGTGTACTTGCGGTTTTGAATAAGAAAAGGAATGGGATAATATATTTGTGCAGCAAACAGCGACAGAAGTAACAGAACTGGCCCAGCCCGTGTGACGGGCGTCCCCCTTGTGGGACGGGCGTCCCTCGCCCAAAAGTGACGGGCGTCCTAATTTTGGAACGGGGGTCCCTCGCGGATGTAACGGGAGTTCTAGTTTTGGGACGGGGGTTCCAGTAGCGATGTTTTTTGGTGCAAAAATAGGGACGGGTGTGACAAACCCGGGACGGGCGTCCCTTGATGCTGACGTTTTTTTTTTTTTTTTTTTTTTTTTTGAATTGAATGAAAACGAATACTAAACTAAAGAAAAACTTAAAAATGAAAACATAAAACGGAAGACGTACCTTAATCGTGACACGTGTACTTCCAAAATAAAAATAAAAATATACAAGTTACCTCGGGTTGCCTCCCGCAAGCGCTTGTTTTTCGAACGAGTCCTTAGCTTGACTCGATGTGCCCCAACTTACGCCTTCATGTTAAGGTCGAGATTTATCTCGCCTTTCTTTCTCACGTGCTTTCCATCATCCACGAATTGCTCGCTCGACTCATATTTGTCATGGTCGCCAAAAGTCAACGCTTCCTCCATGACATCGAACATCTTGGTTCGCTTCACCCAAGCGTCATGCCACTCTCGAGCCTCAATAAGCAGTGATAAAACATCTCCAATTTTCCAAACATCGTCACTTTTGCTTTCATCAAATTTCGTCTTCTTAAATTCCTCCCATGCTGTATCATCTCCGATATCCTCAAATTCCTGCAAAAATTTTTCCTTTTCTCGACAAGTAAAAGAAAATAAATCAAACGGGTCGGGAGAAATACCATGACAATTTTCCCCCATACTTGAGTTTGACTTCTCGAGCTCTTCCTTAAATGGAATCCTTTCCTCCAACAACGTTGCACCCGGATTGTTGATTAAATATTCAATCTCTAATAAATCTAAATCCGGGTCGGATTTTTCCAGTTTCAAGCTCGTACAAGTCTTCTCAAATTTCTCCAGCTCCATTTTCAAGATGGGATCAAAATCCTCGAGCTCCTGATCTTCCTCCTCTTCAAACGCAATTTGTCCCCCACGTATTTCCTGCACATCTAGGTCAAGCATTTCATCAACAACATCAATACGAAAACATGTATCATCACAAGAATAAGAATGCTTTAAAGCTCGATCTACAGTAAAAACAATCCTTTCCTCCTTAACTCCCAAAGAAATTTTCCCTTCCTGAACACGAATGATAGCATCCGCAGTATGTAGAAATGGTCTACCTAAAATCAAAGGTACCTTGCTATCCTCCTCCATTTCTAATATGACAAAATCAACGGGAAACACAAATTTACCTACTTGCACTCGCATATTTTCGACTATACCTAAAGGGTATTGGTATGAACGGTCGGCGAGTCTAATAGCCATACGAGTAGGTTTTAATGCCCCTAAATCCAATTTAACATACAATGAATAAGGCATAAGATTAATACTAGCTCCTAAATCAGCTAATGCCTCACAAGTTATTGTTTTACTCAAAGTACATGAAATTAGAAAACTCCCTGGGTCTCCTAACTTTGGTGGAAGCTGGTTTTGAATAAGTGCTGAACACTCTGCATTTAAAAACGTCGCTTGAGCTTCCTCCAACTTCCCTTTTCCAGTTACAAGCTCCTTGATAAATTTGGCGTAATTTGGCATTCCTGAAATCAAGTCAACCAAAGGAACATTAATATGCACAGATTTAATCATATCAACAAATTTACCGTACTGTTCTTGCATTTTCTCCTTCCTCAAACGTTGAGGGAAGGGAACTTCCGGCTTGTATTCTTTCACTTTAGGTGACACCGCCGGTTTTGGCTGAACAGCTGGCGTAACTTCCGGTCCCTCTTCTTCCTCATTCTCCCTCACTTCAACATTAGATTCCTGCACAACTGGATTAGTAACACCTGCAGAATCATTAACATTACCAAAAACTCTACCAGAACTTGTAAACACCGCATTCACATGCTCGTTTCGAGTGTTAGGAGGTTGAGATTTTTGCCCTCCAGTTTGCCAAAATGGTTGGTGCCTTGGGTTCTGTTGTGTGTTACTTGGCAACTGCCCATTAGGTCTAGCAGCATGTTGATCACTTAGTCTCTCTAGTCTCTTCTCCAAATCACTAAGTGCTGCTTGTTGATTCCTTTGTCCTTGCTCCAATTTCTCATGAAGGACCTTAAACTGGTTGTCTGTTGCTTCATTCTTCGCTGACTGAGTTTGAATGAAGTTTTTCATTATGTCCATCAAACCCGATTCCTCTTCTTCCTGCTGTTGATTCTGGTTATTCCTTGGGTACCTGTTTTGAGAATTTCCAGAATTGTTAGCATTAAATTATTATTACCAGAGTTATAATTACCCGAATTACGGTTATGAAAGCCGGTTCTTTGAAATGCGACCAGGTACTGATTTTGCGCGAACTTCACATCGTCACTTTCTGCTTCTCGTCTAACATCACAATCTTCAGTGTAGTGGAGTCCCCCACAGTGGTCACAACCATTTGCCATCACATTCATATCCTTCCCAACTCTACTAAACTGAGTGTCTATCCTCGAAAAATTACTATCCATTTTACTAGATAAAGCTTTAATCTCAGCCATCACCTCTTCATTCCCACTACTACTCTCAGCACTAGCAACTACTTTTTTTCCTCCTCTTTCTCTACCAAACTGATTCTGTTCTCTAGATAAATCCATTAATAACTGATCATCCAACATCTTGGTCGCATCATTGATGGATTTGTACTGAAAACTTCCTCCTCCAGCTAAATTTAACTCTCCCTGCGACTGCCTATCCAATCCAAAGAAAAAGATATCAATAATCTGCCCTTTATCCAATCCATGCCCATGACAACCCCTGAGCATATCCTTAAGTCTACTCCAAGCTTCAACAATGGTTTCTCCGTTGCCTTGCCTAAATCCCCGTATATCATTCAATAAACTCCTTGCCAAAGATGTTGGAAAAAATCTGGAAACAAATTCTTCCCTCATTTTCGCCCAAGTACCAATAGAGTTCTCCTCTAACTCATCAAACCAAGTAAGTGCCTCTCCCGTGAGAGACGATGGAAAAAGGGTTAACTTCACATTATCATCCATTCCTGCCCCGTATTTGAACATCTCGCACAATTTAACATACTTAGCCACGTGCGCATGTGGATCTTTTCTCACCCTTCCGTCAAAATAATTATCCTGGATCATCTTTAGATGATGACCCTTCACTGAAAAATCATTCCCCATGTTTGGAGTCCGAATCGCCGAACCCGGTGTTGGCGGTACTACCCTAGCTCTCTGATGCATCGGTGCATCATTCGGATCAGCCATCTCAGTTATTATCTCTACTTCTGAATCTGAACTGATTGAATCCTCGAAATTCTCTTCTAGATCCTCCGTTTCTAACTTAACTGGTGATCGTGGTGTAATGTTTGGTTTCTTGTTGCGCCTTTTCTTTGAAACTCCTGGATTAGACTGTGGACTTTTAAGCGGTAACCCAGAAGCCCTTGTGTTCATCCACTACCTGTAATCTCTGAAAAATCACAACTAAAAACCGTCAAAAGCACCTGATAAACAATTAAAATAACTTTCAAGTAATTAATACCTAAAAGGATCGAATCAAAAATTATTAATTAAAATAAAAAACTACAGTCCCCGGCAGCGGCGCCAAAAACTTGATGTGCGAAATCGAGTATATTTTTAAAACAAGAAATACTTACGACTCGACTACACAATCTTAGGCAGTGGACCTAATCAAGTATAGTATAGTTTTAGGTAAATCAGGTTCGTTCGCAGGGACTGATGGTTGAAATATAATTAATAATTAATAAAACAAAAAAGTGGGTTTTGTGACCGAATTGTCACGGTGCTTAAACTACTAAAATTTGAGAAACTTGTTGATTCAGATGAATCGCTGAAAAGATTTTGTTTGTAAAAAATTGATGAAAAATACATTCACTTGGACTTGATCACAATTACTACGGTTATCACTTAATTACTAACAATGTTGAACTACTTAAAAAGGTATTTAACTTGAACTCTCGTTTCCCATTAAAACTTTAATCGTCTCATGTATAGTTACCACTCTCGTGAATAATTTCTACGTTCAACAACTAAGCAATAAGTACCTAAGCCGATTTTATGATTTAATCTTATAAAGCTTCCTCTCGAATAGCTTCTTAATTAACTAAATCGATCTCTCTTAATCTAGTTAACTAACAACCACAATCACGTTTTTATGGTTTAAATCTTTAATACTAGTTCCTCTCGAATACTAATATCTTTAAACTAATTATAGACCGATTAGTTATTTCATAAACTATTTATAATGTCACAAGTTCCTCTCGAATACCTATGATGAATTACTAACAGTTTATATAAAAGATTAAACAAGATTCAAAAACTGATTACAATTGGTTTTTCGATTACACATAAAATCCAGTTCAACATATACGTAATCAAATAATAACCTACATAATTGATCACATCATCCAAGTGAACGTTAAGAAATTTAGCTACTCATAATAATAAAAACGCAACACAATAGAATTGAATGAAACATCTTTATATTAGAAGTAGTAACGAAAAAGATTAAAGTACCAATGATCCAAATGCTTAAACAACGGAATTGTTGAATCTAAAAATACCAAAAAGCATCCAAAATTCGTCGGTTCAAGCTAGGGTTTAATACTCCAAAACTTAGCGTAGGATAATGATAATAATGAATTAAACCTAAAATCTGCTTTATTAAACAAACAGCACTGGCCTCGAGGACCCGCGGGACGGGCGTCCCAGGCTGGGGACGGGCGTCCCTCGCCTGTTTCCCAGCCTTCTCGTTTTGCTTCTTGTTTTTGCTTCATTTCTCGTGGCCAATTGATTCTCGTCTCGAAATATAACGGGAATACAACCTTGACCCGTTTTCTTCATTCTCAGCTCTAATTGTGTCACTTCCGCTCCAGAACTCCGGCTAATACCTGTATAACATTTTAGTACCAAAATTGCCCGAAATTCCCAACATCCGTTATGAATTAAACTTTAAAAAAGACAAATATCGCATATAATAATATGATTAAAATATGCGATATCATGCTTCTAATGACTCATTCCTGCATGGCTCAAGCAATCGACACCTGTCCCACACGTGGTTGACTCCCCTTATGGTCCAGAACTTATCACTTGATCACCCTCTAACACCTCTCTAACCCTTTTCACTCACTTCATTCTCACATACACATTTACTAATACACTTCACACACACACACCTCTATCATTCTCTCTCAACTCACACATAATTTCCAGCCAACATCTCATCAAAAACATCTCTAAAATACCATAACAAACATCATAAAAACGTGCTAATAATCAAGGGTAGCAAGGAGTATTCATCATTTGGGTCAAGAAACGTTTTTCATCCGTTTGAAGCTAGATTCTCCAAAATATCATCCTCCATTCATTTTTATTGGGTAAAAACCCTTCTACTTATTATTATTATTTACTAAACTCCTTGCATGTAAGATCAAATGTCTAAAAACATGTTTCTATGAAGTTTTATAACAACTTATATACAAAAACGGGATTTTATAAAAGTTATGTATAAATCCTTGTTATTATGGTTGAAAATCCAAAATAAACTAATATTATAAAAGGTGTTACTAATTCTAGCCATTGCATGTTGAAATCCATCTTCAAAATAACAAATTTCACCCAAAAACGATTTTTGGCAAAACTGCTATGTCTCGCGACCGCGCCACGGTGCCTCCACCGTGAGGCGGTCGTGGTGAAACCATGACCGCGGCGCAGTGCCTCCACCGCGAGGCGGTCGTGTTGCAGACTTGTTTCAAAACCGTATTTAAACCATTATTGAGCGTAACTTTAAACTTGTCGTTTTAAGATTATATATAAAACTGATGTTCATGAAATACAACCTGTAATAGAGTAACTTATTCAACATATAATCCCTATCGTGTTTTATAAGTTAAAGATTATTGTCATGGCATTTGTAAGCGGGAAAGTGTTAAAAATTTGGATTTAAAAACTATAGCGCGGAAGCGCTGCCCGATTTTCACTAGACCTTAATATAATCCTAAAACTTAAATAATTCTCGTTGACTAACGATGTTACAAACTCATAAACAATCATACTCACTCGATAACTTGGTATAAAATAAGATTCCGAGCACTTTTCGAGCTTTTCCGAGCACGCTACGATCTTCGCAAACAGTGAGTTACAAACCCCTATTCTTTTAAAACGCTTTTAATACTTTTTGGGGTGAAATGCGAGTCTTAGGCTTAACTATTACTTAAGCTGAAAAACTATTTGATACACGAACGCTTTTATGAAAACTCTTGAATACTTTGAATGCTATTACGAAAACACTTGTATACTTTGAAAGCTATCGTGAAACACTTTGATATTTTAATTACTAAAACGAATGACTATTTTACCGGCATTGTTGAGGGCTTTGCCAACAATGTCGAGGACACGAAAGCTATATTTGCCAATGACTATCACAATCGATCGTCATGTTGCGGACCTTGTACAACATGGACGTGAGAAACCATTGAAAACTCCCGACAACTACCAAGGACATTAGTTGCTATTAATCCCTTTGGAAAGGACCGTTAGTAGATATGGATAGAGCTATTAGGGTAGATTGACCCTCACCACAACGACTTATAACGATGGTGCATAATACTAAATGGGTAGGCTTTAGGCTTAGCAACGATCATTAGGCAAAACTTAGGATTGTCACATAGTCGCGCTATGTGGTCAATGCCTATAAGCACAAATTCTATACTCAATTCATTTTTATGTGACAACTATTTTGAATGCGATACTCTATGCATGGTTATGCGATTAAAATTTGAAAACTTATGCTTTACTTAAACTTGTAGCTCACTAACTACGTCTCCCATAGTTAACACTTGACTCGTGATTTCAGGTAACGAGTAAGCTAGCCGATGACTTTATGCTTTTGGGACGAATGACTTCAAGAACCGGGAAGGGTTTGGGTGGTTTGGCTATGAACACCTATTTTGTAATTCGGATATGTAAACGTTGGTTAAACATTTGTAAACCTTGGATGCTATGTTTTCTTTAATATAACTTGGTGTGGAATTATAAACTTGTGTATCGAATGCTATTGTTCTTCACATCCTGCGTTCCGCTTTAGCGGGGTGTGACAGACTTGGTATCAGAGCGCAAGGTTATAGTGAATACCGATTTTTCAAAAATCAAACTATAACCAATTTCTAAACGAAAGATTTTATTTAACCAAAACGTGAAGGCATTGTTTACCTTGAATTATTCGTAGCCTGATCACCTATGAATAATTTGGACTAAATTATGCCGGAACGGGATTGGTAAAACATTAAACGAACCTCCCCAGGAATTCTTGAAGTCAGACCCACACAGACCTAGATGCGACTTAAGATACTCTATGTGCTCAGCTTATTTCTAACACTAACATGAGCCGTATCTTCGAACTAACTCGTGATCGATTTAGGGTATGTCGAGAGGGAAAGAGATAGCTACGTCAGACAGCGAAACTGAACACTCTCACGAATCCCAGTCACGCTCTAGGAGTCAGCAATCATCACCACTCACCTTACCTTTCCTCCGTCGGGACGGTGAAGGTAGCTCGCGATTCCCAACAAGCCGCGCACGACAACCGCTGAATCATCCCTCGAGACCTCAACTAACTACGCCCCAACCCCCCCCCCCCCCCCCTGTGCGCGGATTGACTCCTGAGGAAATTCAAGCGCTTTGTAACATGTCCGTCGACCTCCGCGGATACACACAAGTCGTGAGAGATCACTCCCACCAGATACGTGGTTTCTACACCGAGGTGTTACGCACAAAGGCAATGGCACGGAAGGCAATTCGAGCAAGACGCAACTTGATGCTGATTAACATAGTACTAGTATTCCTTATGGTTGTTTTGGTTGTAATTAAGGTTTAGAGGTTTTTGTAAGACGTCTTTTGGATTGTAAGCAGAACATGTAGTTTATGAAGGATTGTAAGCGTAGTACTTTATGTAGGTTGGTAATATACGACAATAGTCGATGATGTTGGAATTTTGTAAGAACATCAAATTTTGAGCAATATATAAAATGGACGGATTATAATTACGATTGTTGTTGTTCTTGTTATTTCCCATTATATGAATCTGAAGTGATATATCAAAACCCTAAACCCGAGTTCTCTCTTGTGTAGGAAAATGGCCGAACCCAACGAGGAGCGCCTTGTCCAAAGGATCAACGGCCGTCTGAACGAGGCGATACCCGACATCATAGCCCGAATCAACGCTGGTATCCACCAAGGAGGACCAAGGGGAAATAACAACAACCAAGGAAACAACAACCAAGGAAACAACAACCAACGAAACAACAACCGGGAAGATAACAATCAACGAAACAACAACCAGGGGAACAACCAAGGTTGTAGCTACAAGACTTTCATATCTTGTAGGCCAAAGGAATTTCATGGCACTGAGGGCGCCATCGGACTATCGCGCTGGATCGATAGTATGGAAGTTGTGCTAAGGATCAGCCAGTGCGCTGAAAACAAGAAGGTGGAATTCACTTCTTGCATGCTTCAGGGACGAGCACTAACCTGGTGGAACAGCCAACTTCAGGTCCAAGGTCCGGACGCTGCATACAACATGCCATGGGCAAGGTTCAAGGAACTACTGGTAATTGAGTATTGTCCTAAAGAGATCCTGAAGAAGCTCAAGAACGAACTCTGGAATCACTCCATGGTGGGAACCGACATCAACACCTACGTCGCGCGATTTCATGAACTCGCAAATCTAGTACCTGAACTAGTAACCCCCGAAGATAAGAGAATTGAGCACTTCATTTGGGGACTCTCACCCGAGATCAGGGCTATGGCGACAGCTACCGAGCCAGCCATGATGCAGCAGGCTGTGAGCTTGGCCAACCGCCTAACCCAAGATTGGATAAGGAACGGAGGAGCGTCAAAGCCGGGTGCAGAGGACGCTAAGGGAAAGCGCAAGGTTGAGGACACGTCGGGGAATAGGAGGGATCGTTTCAACAAGAAGGCCAAGACGGTGAGGAACTATGGAGTGGCCGCGACAGAGAATACCGGCTATCAGGGAAAGGCGCCGAAATGCGACAGGTGCGGTTATCACCACGGTGGTGACTGTCGGTCATGCACCAACTGCAACCGCCTCGGTCACTGGACTCGACACTGTAAGGCAGTGAATGCTGGACCGCAGCAGGCGGAAAGGCAGCAAAATGAAGGGTCGCGACAAGCTGGGAGGCCACAACAGAACGATAGGCCTCGCCAGGGAGAATGTTATGAGTGCGGTAGTAGGGATTCACTACCGAAATGCTTGTCCTAGGCTAAACCCTGCCCGAAACCCAAACCAGAACCGCAATCAAAACCCTCCGCAGAACCAAAACCAGAACAATCAGAGGGGAAAGGATGGGGGACAAGGCC
Source organism: Senecio squalidus (assembly GCA_910822075.1). NCBI lineage: Eukaryota > Viridiplantae > Streptophyta > Magnoliopsida > Asterales > Asteraceae > Senecio > Senecio squalidus. The sequence goes on along the minus strand of CAJVGC010000590.1, from coordinate 66,939,235 downwards.
GTGGAAGAGCCTTCGCGATTGGTGCCGAAGAGGCAAGAAACGACCCCCGGGTGATTGCAGGTACTTTTCTCCTTATCAACTATTATGCCTCAGTACTGTTTGACTCCGGCGCGGATAAAAGTTTTGTGTCCTTAGAATTTAGGCCTTTGATTGCATTAGAAACCGAACCCCTAGGTGAAAAGTTTACGGTAGAATACGCGAATGGGCAAGAATACCAAGCTAGCGACGTAATTAAGAATTGCACAATAACCCTAGCTAACCACTCTTTCGAAATAGACCTAATCCCCATCGAACTTAAGAGCTTTGACGTAGTAATAGGAATGGACTGGTTAACCATCCGAGACGCGAGGATATTTTGTTTAGATAAAACGGTACGAATGCCATTAGGAGATGGAAAGGAATTGATAGTACAAGGAGATAAGCCGGGCCAGACTTCGAAGCTTATATCGGTGATGAAGATGCGCAAGTACTTGAATAAGGGCTGCTTTGCGTTATTAGTGAACATAAAGGACAAACAGGAAAAAGCAGCAGACCTTAAGGATGTACCGATAGTTAGAGACTATCCGGAAGTATTTCCCGAAGAACTACCTGGACTACCACCTCAGAGGCAAGTTGAGTTTAGAATCGAGGTAATTCCTGGAGCGGCACCGGTGGCAAGGACGCCATATCGACTAGCTTCGACTGAGATGCAGGAATTATCCAATCAAGTTCAGGAATTATTGGATAAAGGATTTATCCGACCAAGCTCATCACCATGGGGAGCGTCGATTCTATTCGTAAAGAAGAAGGATGGATCGTTTCGCATGTGTATCGACTACCGAGAACTAACTATTAAGAACCGATATCCTCTTCCTCGAATCGATGACCTTTTCGATCAACTTCAAGGCGCAACCTACTTTTCAAAGATTGACTTAAGGTCCGGATATCATCAACTGTTGGTTTCTGAGGATGATGTACCGAAAACTGCATTCCGC
>CAJVGC010000590.1:66903652-66938160 GCA_910822075.1 Senecio squalidus | reverse complement strand
TTGCCCTTTGTGGTTTATCGAGGCAGCATGCAACGGCTACATTAATGGCCATGACAAGACAGCGTTTTACCCTTCGCCAAGACCACAAGCCACCAGGAGACAAAACAACGATTACAAAGGAAAATAGTAGTCTAGTATAACTGCTAGGGTATGTTGGAGTATATATAGATATACTCCAAAAAGGCAACGGCTCACTCCAAGGCTTCGGTAAAGGTAGCTCCGGTAAGTTCAATGGCATGCTAGGCCGAAGCCACAAGCAGTAGGCTGAGCTGATGTCACCAAACCGCCAATTGTATCACGTGTTCGCCTGACACAAAGCACCTGACAAGTCGGCTAAAAGGACTGTACCACGTGGTACAATAGGAAAAGTACTGTGGAACGTACCAACCATCTGATGGATATTAAGGTGGTGCCGAAGGTGCCTTCTATGGACCGGATTTACCAAAGAAGGGAATATAGTACGCCGAAAGAAGTATCAGTCTATTATCCAGGGGATAATAGGCCGATGCACCAGGTATTATAAAAGGGGTCAGACCCATTCTAGGTAGAGGGATCGAAACATAAAACTCTCTAGATCAAGAACATTCTCCTTTAATGTTCTTGATTATTCCCGATTACTCTTCCATATTAAATACTACATTTACTACACTCAAGTTCCATTAAATAACCCAAAATCACTACGATGAATACTTACTCTCACGCCCGAGCCTTATCGGGGAAATCTCCCCGATAAGCTTAGACGTTTGTTTTGTGTGCAGATTCCTATCTACGAGATTGATTCTTCGAAGATTGTTCGTGGTACAAGTCCCCGTGGATTTTTACTTCAACAAATAGCAATGACAACCTCTTATGTTTCTAACAAAAACTCGCGAGAGAACATAAAAATGTAAACAGAAAAATGTGAGCAGGAGGTGTAGAGAGATTGTAGAAATTTGTTAGAGATAAATAAAGAAATTTAAACACACCTGTAGTCATTAAGATCCGTAACTTGGAAAAGAACATGACCAATCTTATTTGTTTGCAAACAATCTACACTCATCTTGTTTGATATTTCCTTCCAAAAGACGGTTAACATATACAAGGGGAATTATGATACAAAAGCAAATCCGTTTACACGAAACTCACATGGTGAGAACTTAAACAATTTTACCCCAAACCATTTCGACCAAAATTTAATTGACAGTGTGATTTAAAAACACACTTACAAATCCAAGCGTACTTTCGTAATCCAGTATGCACAGAGAGATGTATTCGAGTGTTTGCAACAACACATATCACAGTTTGAGACCCGACGCTTATATGGTTTGTAAATATAGTAGTCATCGTGATATAGAACAACCCATATTGAAAAAAAGCAGACACATAATAGGAATTACAGAAAAGAAAGATAGACTAAAATAAACCTATACAAATGGCCTCAAAAAATGATTCCTAAATATAAGTACTCATTTTGTCTTAATTTGTTGAAAAGGTAATATTGTTCCAACCTTTGAATTTTACATTTTCACTTATTAACAAAACTACATTGTTGTAGGACTTATTCTGTTATGATTGTGCCTCTCAAGGGGAATTCCTGCACTTTACTCAAAGATATATTTTGAAGTACTTTTATGGTCATAGAGATGGACAAAAAGGTCATAGCTGTCATTGGTGTTTAAATACACACACACATACAGATCGGGATCATCACACAATTAACCATTTTTCTACTGCTTATGTTCATTATCCACAACACCCATTTAGGGTTCTTGTCTTTTCTTGATTCAATCTCTATTTTCATCATAATCATTTGATTGTGATAATCTTGTAACCACGATTACCAATTTGGTTAATCTTATCAATAAAGTCGTTTGTTTGATTATGTGTATCAAATCCTACCAATTTCTACATGGTATCAGAGCTACGGCTCTAGATACAAATCGCTAATTGTATCAATTCGATTTATATGATCAATTGAATCAATTTCTCAAATTGTCCGATTTAGGGTTTTTTTAATCCTAAATCCTGTGACGATTTCTTTCCCATTTTCGATCGATTAAAATCGAGTGTCTGTTTGGGCGATCTTGGAATTAGTAATTGAAAGGATTTGGGGTATTTCTCTTACCCTAATTGGCGCTCACTGTCTCCGCTGCTTAAAAACTGGTATCATTAATTTTTTGGTATTTCTGGACTGCAAGTAATCTGTAAGTCTTCGTAACCTACCTTGTGTTGTGGCAAGTACCTTTTCAGGGCGTTTCTGTGTGTAAACAGGGATCAGCTGCCCCCTTTAGAACACTTGGACCATAGCCAAGGACCCTTCTTGTACTTTTTGTTTATTGCTTGCTGATTCACTGCTTGTTGTACCTATAAATATTTAAGAAGTAACATGCTTACAAGGGACCCTCTTCCTAGTGTCAAAACTGCTTTTTCTATAATCTTTAGAGAAGAATCTCATAGAGGATCTTCTCAGTCCAATCTTGGGTCTAACAAAGATCAAAATTCTGCTTTTACTGCTAAATCTTTTGATCCTTCAAAAAGAAATGACAACAGAAAGTTTGATAACAATAAAAGGGGGCCAAACCCTAATCTCAAATGTCAAAAATATGGTTTAATAGGACACACCTTTGAAAGGTTCTATGAAATTGTTGGGTATCCCCTTGGATGGAAAAATACAAATACAAACTACAATAATAATGTCATGGCTGATTCTAGTACAAGACACATGAATTTTACCACTAACCAAATGCAAAAAATCCTCAACCTTATCAATGACAAACCAACGTCCTCAAGGAGCTAATGCCAACATGCTCAGGTTCGCCTAGATGATTTACTTGCACCAGCTGCGTAAAGCTCGTGTTTTCAGCAAGTTGCGCTCTTAAATGTGAGGTACCATCAGATCGTAATTCTTATGAGTGGCTGAATGGCAAACGACATTTAAAACACGAGAAGGATTATATGAATGGCTTGTTATGCCCTTTTGGTTATCTAATGCACCGTAGCCCCCACTACTTTCATGCGTGTGATGACTCAGGCCCTACGCTGTGACAACCGTCTTATTTCCGGTGAAAACCGCATTCTCTATCTTTTGACTAACTCGAATTTATCTTGTTATTACTTGTCTCGTAAACTCGAGTGTGTCGAATCGAACTCGGAATCACATAAATGAATCCTAATACCAAGTAAATACTTAGTGAACTTGTCTAAGTTCCTATTTTAAACGAATGGAAACTCTTAACAAACGAAACGCTTAACATTGGAACGAACGAAAAACGAAAAAGGCAAAAGTCTGCCACTCCAGCCGCGCCGCGGTGGAGTGCGCAGACAGCATTTTTGTTAACTTTTAAAACTTAACCAAACGGGCCAATACTTGAGCCCAACGTTTGATTCGTGGTCCATAGATCATTTTGGCCTTTTGGATGTCCAGTGATGTTAGATTAGATCACTTATCACACTTATACAAACACATTCACACACACACACAAACAAACACTCTTACTACTCTCTCTCTCTCTTTGCTACAAACTCAAGAACACACACCACTCAATTCCTCTTCATTTGCAGTAACACATACCTCAAAAACTCAGTAATTTTAACCACCTAAACACATCAAAATCGTCCATCAAGTAAGAAGGAAGAAAGGGGTAACATTCCTTTGGGTTAAAAAGGTTCATTACTAAGCTTTTGGGTGAAAATCACTAAGGGTTCACTCCAACCATCTCCCAATCACTTTAATCTCGGTAAAAATCCTTTTAATCTACTGTCTTTACAACATATACTCATTGCATGTATCATCCATCACCTAAAAATGATTTTGTATGGAGATTTTGGGTTATTTATGAACAAAAACGGATTTTTGGTAAATGCATGGTTAGATCCTTAAATTTGTGATTAAAAACACTAAATAAACTATAAGACATCAATTATCTAAGTTTATATCTGGTTGCATGTCAAAATCTAACTTAAAAACATCAAATTTCTTCAAAAACGAGTCTTGGTCAAACTGCTGTCATATGACCGCGGGCGCGGTCATGTGACCGCGCGGTCGTGACCGCGGCGCGGTCATCCCACCGCGGCGCGGTCATGCTGCTGACAGACTGCACAATTGCTAAGTTTAAACCATTTTGGATCGTAACTTTAAACGTGTTATCTAAACTTATGTTCGGAACTGAGATTTATGACCATAACCTGTAATGAGAGTAACTCACATATAAATGAACTAAATGAGCAAGTTTTATATTACATTGTGTTGGGAATAATATGAAATGTGTTCATTGAATTGGTTAAGCGGGAAAGTGTACAATAAATATTGGGATTATTGATTTTGGTGCGGAAGCGCTGCCCAATTTTCAATAGACCTAAACCCGACACTTAACATATAAACACGTAAACATTAATACTCATTAAACCTTGGTATTTCATTAGGATTCCCGTGATTCCGGTCCGTCTCGATTACCTTCCGCACTCGTAGCTCTTCTTCGCAAAACAATGAGTTACAACCCCACTTATTTACTGTTTTCAAATATCTTTTGGGGGAAACAAGAGGTCTAAATGAACTTTTATGAACTTTGTACAATTATGAACTCTATTGAACGTTTTTGCGAAACTTATACTTATTTAGTTTGATGGCCGTTTGGCCTATGATAAACTAATGGTTTGCCACCCTTTATTCGGCTTAATGGTTCGCCACCTTTATTCGGCTCTTGGTTCAAAACTATTTCAAACTTATTTAATGCCACTCTCGGCACTCGTATGTACGTTGATTGATTGTATAACTATCGTGACTCTTGAGGGATATAACTAACCATAAGTGACTACTATCAGTTTTAAAATAACATTAGTGCCTAATTTTCGTAACACACTATTAGCTTTGTTAAGCCGTTTAGTAATTATGGGTATCGATACTTAGGAAATGACTGTTCCTTGCTTAAGTGGCAGCTTAAGTACATATTACTCGATCAGAAATGACTCCCCGTAGATAGTCGGGGTAAGGGGCCTCACGGTTGGTTAATCGGTATAGTGTGAACACTTAAGTTATTATGCCAAGTAGTCGTTATACATGAATTCAATCATAGTTTACTTATTATGCGCGTATAGAGTTATACGACTTCCGCATCTATCTTTTAATCAACTGTTTTGGTTCGAACTATTCTTTAAGTCTTGTTCTACTTTTAGAAACTACTAAGTATAGATATACTTAACTCAAAACCTTTTTAGTCGAGGACTAGAAAACTGTAACTCACTCACTACTTTATTGTAGTTGACACTTTATCTCTTGTTTCAGGAAATCAAATGTAAGTCACGAAGTGCAATAGTTGGATGGGTCTGGAATGTCATGTGAAGTCAAGAATCGGGAGAAGACCTATTTTGAATATGTTTTGGGAATTTTATCAAACAATTTATTATGTTGTTTCGTGATGTACTTTTCAACACTTGGTTATCTTTAAACTGTAAACTCTTATTTTACTCGTAATGACTTGAAACCGTATGTTTTTATTTATAACTCGTGTGATGATATCTTGGCTCTTCACATTCCGTGTTTCCGCTTTAGCGGGGTGTGACATACGCCCTTTCATAGGCAAGTTTGTTGTCGTTTATTTCGAGGAGATTCTGGTCTATAGCATGAATTTTGCTGATCATTTACGGAGGTGCTACTCATTCTACGACGTGATAAGTTTTATGCGGCTGCCGCTAAGTGTGTGTTTATGACGGATACAATCCACTTTTGGGATACATTATTTCTTGTGCTGGTCTGAGGTGGATCCCTCTAAGGTACAAGCGATTGAACAATGGCCTACACCTTTCTACCAATGATTGAGGTACGTAGTTTCCATGGTTTGGCTTCTTTTTACCGATGTTTTATCCCTCATTTTAGTAGCATTATGGCACCTATTACGAATTGTATGAAAGCGTCAAATTTTCTATGGACTCCCGATGCCGTATCTGCTTTTATTGATATTAAGCAACGTCTTACCTCTGCCCCAATTTTGGTACTCCCTGACATTTCCCTTCCTTTTGAACTTCATTGTGATGCTTCCAAACTTGGTATTGGTGCAGTTCTTAGTCAATCAGGTAGACCCGTGGCTTATTTTAGTCCCGGGCTAAATTGCGTTTTAACACTTATGATGTTGAATTTATGTTATTGTTCAAGCCATTAAACATTCGCGTCACTACTTATTTCAGCGAGAATTTGTTCTTTACACCGATCATTATTCTCTTAAGCATCTTGGGCAACAGGATAATATTTCTCATCGTCATGCTTCTGGATTTCTTATCTTCAACAGTTTACCTTTCGTTATTAAACATAAGGCCCATTTCTAATCGGGTGGCGGATGCATTGAGTCTTCGTAGCACACTTTTTAATGAATTGCGAGTTAGTGTGCCAGGTTTTGATTCTTCTTGGAGCTTTACAGGGATGATCCTTTCTTCTCCCATATCTTGTTACAACTTCAACAGGGTGTTCCTCGGAGTTTCTGTTACATGGAGGTTTTCTTTTTCGGGGACTTCAATTGTGTATTCCACCTTGTAGCTAGCGTTTGCGCCTTATTCGGGAGCTTCATAATGAAGGTCATGTGGGTCGTGATCGTACGTTACATCTCCTGGCCGGTTCGTACTTTTGGCCTCCTATGAGCAAAGAAGTGGGGCGGTTTGTGGCTCGATGTCGTATTTGCCAATTTGCTAAAGGCTCTGCGACTCTATATGCCTCTTCCCCTTCCGACTCAACCATGGTCTGATGTCAGTATGGATTTTGTTCTGGGTCTTCCTCATACACAACGTGGTAACGATTCCATTTTTGTGGTGGTTGATCGCTTTTCTAAGATGGTCCATTTTATTCCATATAAGAAGACTTCGGATGCTGTTTGTGTGGCTCAACTCTATTTTCGTGACGTTTATCTCCTCGAGAAACACGGTTGTCACAATATTCTATTGCGACGTGGCTATAGGTAGTATAAAGGGTTCGAACTTAAAAGTTAACATGTTCGAATCGGTTCTATCCTCAAAGGTCTCGTTGTTACAGAAGACTTATAAGGGCTTAAGGCTTATCGTTTTCTATAAACCCTTTCATAACCTTGTTTGGTTTAATATAAGTGTGACAACCGTCTAAACTCAGGTCGAGAATGCTAACTTATGACCTCGATACGTATGTTTGATACTTGCTATAACTAACTTTATGTGTTACGTGGTTACGTAGACATAACTCTTTAAGCTAAGCTCGTTGTAACTCACACAAAACTTTTAACGTAGGTTACGTTACTTAAACTTTTAACGTGTGTGTCTCGGAACCGGAATCGGAATCGGAATCAAACCAACAATTGAACTCTAAAATACTATGAATACATACAAAGAACTTTCCTAAGTTCACTTGAAATCAATCGGGAACCTCAACGAACAAAGATGCCTAACGAGAACAACATCGAAAATTCCGCTGAACCAGCCATTCAGCCAACGGCTGGGCTCCAGCCAGCGGCTGAAATGCTCTGGTCAGCTTTTGGTGACTCATTTCTGCATGTAACACGAACCAAACAAGTTTCAAACAACAATTTGACCCCACTTGGTGCAGAGATAAACCACCTAACACACCTTACACCAATTGGTTTCACCTCATTTCATCACAACACACAAACTTTCATTTTTCTTATTCTCTCACCTACAAACACACACACCTCCTTTCTCTCTAACACCCTCAAGAGTACAGCCACTAAATCACAGAAAATCACACCAAATAAATCCATAAAATCGTCCAAACAATCAAGGGTAGCAAAAGGGTCACTTATTTGGGGATTTCATAAACGTTTTCTACACTCTTGGAGCTTAAATCACCATCAAAACATCATCAAAGCTTTTCCATCCGGTTTAATAAAACTCTTCTAATAGTTACTACTACTCTCTAAAATCATTGCATGTATGATCCATCACTCAAAAACAAGTTTTTATGAAGTTTCATACCATTTTTATACAAAAACGGGTTTAAATAAAAGGTTACTTAGATCTATGTATTTGTGGCTAAAATCCAAAAGAAACTGATATTTGAACATATATATAAGTACTCTTGATGAATATTCAGTTGCATGTCGAAATCTAGCTCAAAACGCTTAAAATCGCGAAAATGGCAAACAAGAAAATCTGTCTCGGCAATTCAGCCGCCAGCTGAAATATTCAGCCGCCGGCTGAATAGGTCTGTTCACAAAAATCGTATTTTTAAAATGTTAACGGAGAAATCGAGAAACATATGCTTTTCACAGTTTATAAACATAATATAACAGATTACATATTTGTACTTTGAATGATAAGATGAGGTATTTAAATAACTAATTCATCATAACGATATATAATGATATTTTATGAATCGTACTAAGCGGGAAAGTGGGTAGGAAATTTTGGACATAAATTTTATAGCGCGGAAGCGCTGCCCAAATTTTATTGGAACATACTTATAACACTTTAAACAACAAACTGTTCGTTGACTAACGAGTTTAAAGCTAACAAGTTATATACTTACACGAAAACATGGGTTTATACTAGGATTCCGGTGATTCCGAGCACCTTCGAGCAATTCCGAGCACGCTAGAAATCTTCGCAAACAGTGAGTTACAAACCCCTACTCTTTAAACGCTTTTAATACTTTTTAGGGTGAAATGCGAGTCTTAGGCTTAGACACTATATTTAAGCTGAAGCAAACCTTGAAAACACTTGTATACTTTGAAAGCTATATGAAACACTTTGATATTTTGAATACTAAACGAATAACTATTTTGCCGGCATTGTTGAGGGATTTGCCAACAATGTCGAGGACACGAAATCTATAATTGCAATGACTTCGATCGTCATGTTGCGGACTTTGTACAATATGGACGTGAGAAACCATTGAAAACTCCCGAAAACTACCAATGACATTAGTTGCTATTAATCCCTTTGGAAAGGACCGTTAGTAGATATGGATAGCGCTATTAGGGTAGATTGACCCTCACCACAACGACTTATTACGATGGTGCATAATACTAAATGGGCAGGCAATAGGCTTAGCAACGATCATTGGGCAATACATAGGATTGTCACATAGTCGCGCTATGTGGTCAATGCCTACGAAAACGAATACTAAACTTTACGCATGGTTATGCGACTACTTTTTGAATACTATACTTTCGCATGCTTATGCGACAACTACATGAATGCTATATTTTACGCATTGCTATGCGTCGAAACTTGATTTACTTATACTTTACACATTGCTATGCGTCAACGCTTTGATTACTTAAAACTTTGTAGCTCACTAACTACGTCTCCCGTAGTTAACACTTGACTCGTATTTTCAGGTTACGATTAAGCTTGCTGATGACTTATGCTTTGGGCTGATGACTTCAAGAATGGGAAGGGTTCGGGTGGCTTGGCTACGAACACTTAACTGTATTTCGAATAATGCAAACGATTTGCTTTAAACATTTGTAAACCTATGAAGCTATGTTTCTCTTAATATAATTGGGTGTGGGATTATAACTTGTGTATCGAATGACCTATTGCTCTTCACATTCGTGTTTCCGCTTTGGCGGGGTGTGACAATAAGACCCAATAAACAAAAAATCAATAATATTTAAAGTAGCGGTAAATAAATTGACATATATATTTTTATCTTAATTGATCATATATCTTATATATAACCATTTTATGTTTTTTTTATAAGTTAATTTACCAAACATGACTTTCTTCTTTATATATAAAATATAGCCCAACCATTAATTAAGCTCCAACTCAAACCCAAACACAAACTTAAGTATTATGTAATGTATCTAAATCCTTGACTAAGGGTGTTATTCGGGTCACCCGATCCTAATAAGCAACTTTGGGTCGGGTTATTCGGGGTTTTTCAACCTAACCTTTTCTAACCCTAACCCGGACCCTAATAAGGGTTCGGGTCATTTTCAGGTCGGGTCCAAGAGGTCGGGTATACTCAGGTCCGGGTACACAACAATTAAAAAAGATCAAAAAAAAACTACACCAAACATATGAGTATAGCAAATGAAAAAAGCAAATTATTGAAAAAATTAAAGATGAATAAACACAAACAAGCATATGATATATATAGGCTAGAAGTCTGAAATAGTTACATACATGAAGTGTGATGTGGGGCACACTTAGAAGTAGAGAAAATAAATGAATATATTTAGTTGTCCCACATCGCTTTGGGTATGAAACTCTTTCATACTTCTAGCTTATATATATATCATATGCCTTTAGTTTTCTCTACTTTAATTGTCCCACATCGCTTCATATATGAAACTCTTTCATACTTCTGGCGTATATATATCGTATGCATTTGGTTCAAAATACAGTTAGAAGGTAATTTTCGGATCAATCGGGTCAAACCCGAAACCCGACAAACTGGAACTGTTCTACCCGAAACCCGACCCTATTTATGAATCGGGTGTTTCGGATCAACCCGATAAACCCGAAATACATATATAACACGATAAAACCCGACCCTAAAGTGGTAAATATGGTTCGGGTCGAATATTTTTACACCACTATCCATGACTAATAATCATGTAAGTAATAGTAATATGAATTGGTATATATTCATTTGCACGTTTCTGATCTTTAAAATATCTTTTTGCCGATACCAAGTATGTGTATAATATTATTTTATTGAAAGATGTTGCTTTTGAAAGATCTGTTTTTTAAAGAAATGTGAACAATTAAAAAACTTTCAATTAAGTTGGTTTGTTGGCTTTCTAGTAATGATTTGTATAACAACATGTGGATCTTACATACTTGTTTCGTGTTTTATAGTGCATCATAATCTCAATACTATATTCCCATAAAGAACGCTTTAGTACGTTCACACCTAGTTTTTCCGAAATTCAAGTTTTGATATAAAGATAAGAATAACTACCATTAACGTTACAGTAAAGCTGTAAAAAGAAAACAGATCTATGTTTTTGTATTTCGAAGTAGATTACCGCAACGTGTATTTCAGTTAAATCTTATTAATCTCATACCCAATCCGCATTGTGATCATATTTACACCCATTTGTAAGTGTTACATTTTTCCTTATTTACCGTTTTGTGACATTTGTAACTTCTTTTTTCCCGTGATCCTAAGCGGCCATACTAGCTGAACAATTTACTTGAATATTGGTCATGACTTTTACACTTGACGCTTTGTGGTAGAGAAGGAAGCTAGGATCTCACCATGTAAATGCAATTCTGTTTGAAAATATGTGGTGATTTCAGGGTCAACTATATCTTTCATATGACCCACATTTGAGAAAAAGTAATTGGGTAATGTAAACGATTTTCTATATCCTCTTTCTTATTTTCGTTTGGGTGTTTCAAGATCCGGTTACCACATACTTTCCGTTTACTCAGCGCTTGTCCCTACTCACACCATTATTCTAAATCAACAATCACTTAAGACCACATTTCGGGTCAATGTTTTGGTGAAATATTTGAAAGATAGGTTATCTAACTTATGTTCTATGGGACATTCCTTATTAGTCACTAAATAAACAAATTGTTATTTATAGATGTATGTTCATAATTAATACTTTTCAAATTTCGTTTTTTTTTATTATATTTATCTTGGTTAAATTTTCATGTTCATTAAATGACTAACAATTGATGGCTATGTAGCATAACTTAAGAAAGACCAACAACATTATATTATACTTTTATAATATATTTAAGTAATGGAAAGAACATGTCATGGCATATGTCATAAATAAATATATTTAGTATTTTAGTGGTAGAAATGTACTCAATACAATATTCTTGTCACATCACTCACATATCACTTTTTCTCAAGTATTTATATCTCATGGCTATGTAAGACCATTTCCATTTTTTAATGTTATAGAGTGTCACATTAACATAACACAAACATAATATAACACAACTAAATCTTTTCAACCATAACACCAAAGTCTGTGACCCATCAGTTATTTTATTTTTCATAACACCAAATTTTGGGACCCACCAGTTGAATGGGAATATGGACCGATATCTTTTACACCGCATCCAATTTCACACGTAAATTAAGTCCGGTTTAATAATAAAGTTAAGTAAATCAGTTATTTTAGGTCTTAAGTTTTGGAAGACCCAAAATTTTATAAATGATACTAATAGCTTTTTAAAAATATATATCTATAATATATACTAAAAGAGTTATAACTATAGTTATATCGTAAATATGAGCCATTAGAATTGTTTAAATATTAATTTTATACCCTTAAACCAAATTGATGATTTAATATGAAATCATTATTAACTATTTTCGGTTTATCTCTTCTATTTTAAATTCAATTTTGTAATTCAACTTTAGTTTGACATAATTAAAATCTTAAATATTTTTTCATATATTAGATTTTTTCGTGGAAAGAAAAAAGATTTTTTTAAATTCTTTTTTGGTTTTTATTTCTAAGAAAGTTAACGTTGATATACAAAAAAGAGACACCTTATTTATTTTTTGTTTTTTTTAACAAAAAAACGATTCCTTTTTTTAAATTCTTTTTTGATTTTTCTAAGAAAATAAAACATATAATCGTAAGAAAAAAAAAAGTTAACGTTGACATACAAAAAGAGACACCTACTGAATTTTTGTTTAACGGTAAACAAATACTAGACTAACAAAAGACTTTAATTTGACCTCCAAGACTTCTTATATTGTACGAGTATAGAAGAGCTATATCATATAATAAAAATGAATGTTAACATACAAAAAGACACACTTGTGTACTATTACATACAATCATAGACTAACAAATGACTAAAAAAATCATACCGTGAAACTCTTTAATTGACCTCCAAGACTTTGCTCTTTTCATTAAAAAAATCGAATATAAAATCATTGAAGACTTACTCCTACCAACATTGACATAACTCATGATATAATTTAAAACTAAAATTTGATAGAGTAAAATCATAAAAACATCCAAAATGATCCACATATAAAACTGTCAGGTCTCGTAAATCCTCATAGCTATCAATCAGTGTATGATCTCAATTACGACTAGCGGAATTAGAAGTAATTGAATGAAAGATTTAGAGATGATAAAAACGAAGAATGAACAAGTAGATTGAAAATATATTTGAGCGGGAAATTCAGTTACACTATTCAATTCTGTTCAAAAGCATGCATTATATAGATGCTAGCTACTATTTATAGACCTATACTAGCTAACAATTACATAAATGCCATCCTTATGTTTATTAAAAAAACATTTCGGAGGAAACATGATATTACAGTTCAGTTGGATCAGTTCGGGAGAACTTGAACTAATCCGATGAAGAACTAGTTCCCCCGAACTGAATCCTTCCTGAACTTTACACTTTATTAATTAAAAAATTCGGATTCTCCGAATTGAAAACTTAACTACACTAACTATGACTTGGTCATTTTGGAATCTTCACCATTATGTCTGCTCCAACAATCTCTCCCTTGGATGATGTTTCCAAAATCCTTGTCTTGGTAATTCGACTCTCTTCCCATTTTCAGCAAAATCATAGTTCCTCTACCTTCTCTGTATCCCTTACTCACTTTATCTAGCTCTATGAACACAACTCCACAACCATCATGCCTTCAGTATCATCTTGTTTCATTCCTTGTAATGGCAGTTTTGATAGTGAAATGATATCATTATTTGTAAGCTCCCATATATCTCCCATATCATCAAGCCTTTGCTGCTCACCATCCTCTCTGTCCAAAACCCATTCACCTGTAGAGTAATCTGTCCACCATCTCAAGATCTTAGCTCTTTGCTCAACCACCTTGAACTTCTTCATTGGTGCTATATGCATGGTCATACTCTTCCTCTTAGAATTTAATTTCTACCAAAATCAGTTCTAGCACACTCATGTAAGAAATTCTCATATTCATATCCATGAGCATAATCACCATGATTGACCATTTTCAATTTGCACAACTGCATAGCATCCTCCACTGATATTTCTCTTAATTGTTCAGTAGTTCTGTAGTACTTGGTCATTGATCCTCTTAAACTATTTCTTTTGATGACAATTGCACCAGAATTGTGATCAAATCTCCAACCTACAATAGGTGGAAGGATGCCTTTCTTCAGATTCATAATCTCTTCTCTCTTTGCCTTCAGTTCACCTTGAGATACATCCCTGATTCTAGATCCAGATTCACTTCCTTCTCCTTGAGTATGAGTATCATTATCAACAGGGAAACAATATTGATCAAGTTCCCCTCCATCATCTGCAGTCTCCTCCATCAACTGAGAATTTCTTCTATCATTGCTGTTACCGCAGATCCTCCAATAATAATCTTCAGGCAAAGAGGATGATTGAGATTTAGAAGTCTGAGCAGGTGCATGTAATATGGTTGTGATTGAGTTGTGACTTGTTCTTGTTGTTGAGAAGTATGAGAACACCAGGACTGCTTCTCCATGTATTGAGCAAACTCTTCTTGCTTGACATTAGTTTTTGGAGGAACATCTTGACTTTGTTTCTCCTCTAAAGTCTTCAATGTTACTCTCCATGTATTGAGCAAACTTATATTTTGAATTCTTAAAAGTTGTCATTAAGGGTAACAAAATAATTTTAATTTATTAAAATTAAAAGATTAAGACTTTTGGTCAAACTCTTTATATAATAGTATAGATTATTATGAACTTTGGATATTCATGTATTGTATTGTTATTCGTTTTAACTCCATGTATTACATTTTTATTTTTGGATTGACTCCACAAGACATAAGTATTTGCTTATGGTGTTAGACGTCATGACACATAATCATTTATTTAATGCAATTATTTAGATATTCTCTTGTTAAAGTACAATGTGTTATGGCGATCGTTAATCATGTTGCATCCTACGTGTTGTGTACACTGGTAAGAATCGATGTTCCATATGAGTTTTCAACAAAGCTTGATTCATTTGATGATCTATTACATGTAATATTCACAAATTTAACATTTTGAGTGTAACCAGTTTGTTGCTTCTTTAAATCGACTTCTGCCTCAAAAATTCTTTAACTCATTATATAGTTCATCTATTTCCATGTCATCTAGTCCATCTCCTTGTCTGAAATTGACTGTATACATAGTCCGCTTCATCATTGAGTGACTTGAGAAACTTTCTGTTTATGTCATCTTGATCAATCTTTACTCCAAAGAGCTCTTCCTATCAACTTGTTGAATCTATCAAGGTTTGAACAAGTGATTTTCCTCTGATAGCTCCAAAGTTTTCATATTGTTAGTTTGATAATTGCCTTTGATTTCTTCATGTGTTTTGTGTTCCACCAAATCTCTTTTCCAAAGCATCGCAGGACAGTTTTGCATTTGTGTAATTCCTAAACTGATGTTGATAGTCATTAGGAATAGCAAGTAACAATGTGCTTAGTGCCTTGCATTCAGTTTTTCTTTTGCTTATATCTTGATCAGTTGTTGGAGATTCAGAGGGTCCCTTTGCTTTTAGCATCTAGTCCAAGTAAAGGTACGACTTTTGAACCATTCTTTACCACTTTCCACATGTCATAGTCAGTTTGTAGCATGTATTGATGGATCTTATTCTTCCACATGTGAAAGTTGTTTGACGTAAGAATAGGAACCCTATTAGCTTGAACACCATCATTGAGATCAGTCATCTTAGATATGTGTGTAGAAACATGTAAAAACCTTGTGGATTATAAATCTAGAGCAACCTTGTGTTCTGATACCAGTAGTCAGGATCTGTTAATTTGTGCTTATATATAACAAACGTTTAGATCTATATTTATCACATAAGTTGCAGCGGATCAACATTTTAATATAAAAGTTTTGTGATTAACAGTAAATGTATATAAATAAACAATAAGAACACAATAACGATTAATCACCAGCAACCTAAATCAATAACAATATTAGGTTAACAAACGTACAATTTTGTATATATATATATATATATATATATATATATATAGATAGATAGATAGATAGATAGATAGATAGATAGATAGATAGATAGATAGAGAGAGAGAGAGAGAGAGGGAGGGAGAGAGGCAAACAAACTCTAGTTATTCCAGGTTTCAAATCAAACGAATATCTATTTACTAAATAAACTACTTCAATATCGTATTAGATAAACATTATCTAACTAACATTACAAACTAAGCAATACCAATATTCTTCTGGCAACAATAAGTAATCTTGATAAGTAGTAACTAATTCCACGAGTAGAAACTTAACCACCAGTAACAACCAAAACTTGTACTAATACACAATAAAAACGGACCGAGAGAGATGAGATATTTGGAAAGAATTTTATGAAGGGAAGGAGGTATGCGATTAGGAAGATTTGGAAATAGAGAGTGCCGATGAAAAGAAAAGGTAGGGGAACGACAGTGACATCACAACTCTGGATGTAATATTTACAGTTTAAAAGCGTGTAGGTTGTTTGATTGGCATATACATCTCCTAAGATCGCTTTATTTCATGTATAAAGTTTGTTCAATCATTATTTATAAGTCGGATCTATATCACAACTAAGAGTTTAAAAACGTAGTATGAGAACGACAGTGACATCAAACTCTGGATGTAATATTTACCACCATTAGAAGATTTGGTTGATATCTAATATAAGTAATGATTTATGATACATATGTAAAAGAACTAGTCTTTCGTCTTAACTAGATAATCTCTTTTATTAAAGACGGTATTGATAACTTTATTTACTTGTGAGAATAGTTTTAAAATAAGCAAGAAAAAAAATGATTTGATATTTTTTAAATATATAGTTACGATAATTGATGTACTTTAAATTAAATCGTTTTTTAAATATTTAATATTTACGATATCATGATGTCATGTTATTGTCATACAACTCAAACTTTTGGATGATGTTTAATTTGTTTTGGGAGTATTTTTTAGTTTACTCATTTGAATATTCCATGACTGTATACAACACCAATCAAACATGACATCCCATCCACAATAGTACAAATATTACATTAATTTTAATATTTGTACTATTGTGGATGGGATGTCATGTTTGATTGTGTGTTGTATACAGTCATGGAATATTCAAACGAGTAAACTAAAAAAATACTCCCAAAACAAATTAAACATCCAAAAGTTTGAGTGTATGACAATAACATGACATCATGATATCGTAAATATTAAATATTTAAAAAACGATTTAATTTAAAGTACATCAATTATCGTAAACTATATATTTAAAAAAATATCAAATCATTTTTTTTCTTGCTTATTTTAAAACTATTCTCACAAGTAAATAAAGTTATCAATACCGTCTTTAATAAAATGAGATTATCTATTTAAGACGAAAGACTAGTTCTTTTACATATGTATCATAAATCATTACTTTATATTAGATATCAACCAAATCTTCTAATGGTGGTAAATATTACATCCAGAGTTGTGATGTCACTGTCGTTCTCATACTACGTTTTTAAACTCTTAGTTGTGATATAGATCCGACTTAATAAATAATGATTGAACAAACTTTATACATGAAATAAAGCGATCTTAGGAGATGTATATGCCAATCAAACAACCTACACGCTTTTAAACTGTAAATATTACATCCAGAGTTGTGATGTCACTGTCGTTCCCCTACCTTTTCTTTTCATCGGCACTCTCTATTTCCAAATCTTCCTAATCGCATACCTCCTTCCCTTCATAAAATTCTTTCCAAATATCTCATCTCTCTCGGTCCGCTTTTATTGTGTATTAGTACAAGTTTTGGTTGTTACTGGTGGTTAAGTTTCTACTCGTGGAATTAGTTACTACTTATCAAGATTACTTATTGTTGCCAGAAGAATATTGGTATTGCTTAGTTTGTAATGTTAGTTAGATAATGTTTATCTAATACGATATTGAAGTAGTTTATTTAGTAAATAGATATTCGTTTGATTTGAAACCTGGAATAACTAGAGTTTGTTTGCCTCTCTCCCTCCCTCTCTCTCTCTCTATCTATCTATCTATCTATCTATCTATCTATCTATCTATCTATCTATCTATCTATCTATCTATCTATCTATCTATCTATCTATCTATATATATATATATATATATATATATATATATATATATATATATATATATATATATATATATATATATATATATATATATACAAAATTGTACGTTTGTTAACCTAATATTGTTATTGATTTAGGTTGCTGGTGATTAATCGTTATTGTGTTCTTATTGTTTATTTATATACATTTACTGTTAATCACAAAACTTTTATATTAAAATGTTGATCCGTTGCAACTTATGTGATAAATATAGATCTAAACGTTTGTTATATATAAGCACAAATTAACAGATCCTGACTACTGGTATCAGAACACAAGGTTGCTCTAGATTTATAATCCACAAGGTTTTTACATGTTTCTACACACATATCTAAGATGACTGATCTCAATGATGGTGTTCAAGCTAATAGGGTTCCTATTCTTACGTCAAACAACTTTCACATTTGAAGTAGTTTATTTAGTAAATAGATATTCGTTTGATTTGAAACCTGGAATAACTAGAGTTTGTTTGCCTCTCTCCCTCCCTATCTATCTATCTATCTATCTATCTATCTATCTATCTATCTATCTATCTATATATATATATATATATATATATATATATATATATATATATATATATATATATATATATATATATATATATATATATACAAAATTGTACGTTTGTTAACCTAATATTGTTATTGATTTAGGTTGCTGGTGATTAATCGTTATTGTGTTCTTATTGTTTATTTATATACATTTACTGTTAATCACAAAACTTTTATATTAAAATGTTGATCCGTTGCAACTTATGTGATAAATATAGATCTAAACGTTTGTTATATATAAGCACAAATTAACAGATCCTGACTACTGGTATCAGAACACAAGGTTGCTCTAGATTTATAATCCACAAGGTTTTTACATGTTTCTACACACATATCTAAGATGACTGATCTCAATGACGGTGTTCAAGCTAATAGGGTTCCTATTCTTACGTCAAACAACTTTCACATGTGGAAGAATAAGATCCATCAATACATGCTACAAACTGACTATGACATGTGGAAAGTGGTAAAGAATGGTTCAAAAGTCGTACCTTTACTTGGACTAGATGCTAAAGCAAAGGGACCCTCTGAATCTCCAACAACTGATCAAGATATAAGCAAAAGAAAAACTGAATGCAAGGCACTAAGCACATTGTTACTTGCTATTCCTAATGACTATCAACATCAGTTTAGGAATTACACAAATGCAAAACTGTCCTGCGATGCTTTGGAAAAGAGATTTGGTGGAACACAAAACACATGAAGAAATCAAAAGGCAATTATCAAACTAACAATATGAAAACTTTGGAGCTATCAGAGGAAAATCACTTGTTCAAACCTTTGATAGATTCAACAAGTTGATAGGAGAGCTCTTTGGAGTAAAGATTGATCAAGATGACATAAACAGAAAGTTTCTCAAGTCACTCAATGATGAACGGACTATGTATACAGTCAATTTCAGACAAGGAGATGGACTAGATGACATGGAAATAGATGAACTATATAATGAGTTAAAGAATTTTTGAGGCAGAAGTCGATTTAAAGAAGCAACAAACTGGTTACACTCAAAATGTTAAATTTGTGAATATTACATGTAATAGATCATCAAATGAATCAAGCTTTGTTGAAAACTCATATGGAACATCGATTCTTTACCAGTGTACACAACACCGTTGGCGAAAACGTAGGATGCAACATGATTAACGATCGCCATAACACATTGTACGTTAACAAGAGAATATCTAAATAATTGCATTAAATAAATGATTATGTGTCATGACGTCTAACAACCATAAGCAAATACTTATGTCTTGTGGAGTCAATCCAAAAAATAAAAATGTAATACATGGAGTTAAAACGAATAACGAATACAATACATGAATATCCAAAGTTCATAATAATCTATACTATTATATAAAGAGTTTCACAAAAAGTCTTAATCTCTTAATTTTAAGTAATTGAAATTACTTTGTTACCCTTAGTGACAACTTTTAAGAATTCAAAATGTAGAGTTTGCTCAATACATGGAGAGTAACATTGAAGACTTTAGAGGAGAAACAAAGTCAAGATGTTCACTCCAAAACTAAAGTCAAGCAAGAAGAGTTTGCTCAATACATGGAGAAGCAGTCCTGGTGTTCTCATACTTCTCAACAACAAGAACAAGTCACAACTCAATCACAACCATATTCACAACAAACAGAACATGCACCTGCTCAGACTTCTAAATCTCAATCATCCTCTTTGCCTGAAGATTATTATTTGGAGGATCCTGCGGTAACAGCAATGATAGAAGAAATTTCTCAGTTGATGGAGGAGACTGCAGATGATGGAGGGGAACTTGATCAATATTGTTTCCATGTTGATAATGATACTCATACTCAAGGAGAAGGAAGTGAATCTGGATCTAGAATCAGGGATGTATCTCAAGGTGAACTGAAGGCAAAGAGAGAAGAGATTATGAATCTGAAGAAAGGCATCCTTCCACCTATTGTAGGTTGGAGATTTGATCACAATTCTGGTGCAATTGTCATCAAAAGAAATAGTTTAAGAGGATCAATGACCAAGTACTACAGAACTACTGAACAATTAAGAGAAATATCAGTGGAGGATGCTATGCAGTTGTGCAAATTGAAAATGGTCAATCATGGTGATTATGCTCATGGATATGAATATGAGAATTTCTTACATGAGTGTGCTAGAACTGGATTTGTAAATTTTGGTAAGAAATTAAATTCTAAGAGGAAGAGGATGACCATGCATATAGCACCAATGAAGAAGTTCAAGGTGGTTGAGCAAAGAGCTAAGATCTTGAGATGGTGGACAGATTACTCTACAGGTGAATGGGTTTTGGACAGAGAGGATGGTGAGCAGCAAAGGCTTGATGATATGGGAGATATATGGGAGCTTACAAATAATGATATCATTTCACTATCAAAACTGCCATTAGAAGGAATGAAACAAGATGATACTGAAGGCATGATGGTTGTGGAGTTGTGTTCATAGAGCTAGATAAAGTGAGTAAGGGATACAGAGAAGGTAGAGGAACTATGATTTTGCTGAAAATGGGAAGAGAGTCGAATTACCAAGACAAGGATTTTGGAAACATCATCCAAGGGAGAGATTGTTGGAGCAGACATAATGGTGAAGATTTCAAAATGACCAAGTCATAGTTTAGTGTAGTTAAGTTTCAATTCGGAGAATCCGAATTTTTTAATAAAGTGTAAAGTTCAGGAAGGATTCAGTTCGGGGGAACTAGTTCTTCATCGGATTAGTTCAAGTTCTCCCGAACTGATCCAACTGAACTGTAATATCATGTTTCCTCCGAAATGTTTTTTTAATAAACATAAGGGTGGCATTTATGTAATTGTTAGCTAGTATAGGTCTATAAATAGTAGCTAGCATCTATATAATGCATGCTTTTGAACAGAATTGAATAGTGTAACTGAATTTCCCGCTCAAATATATTTTCAATCTACTTGTTCATTCTTCGTTTTTATCATCTCTAAATCTTTCATTCAATTACTTCTAATTCCGCTAGTCGTAATTGAGATCATACACTGATTGATAGCTATGAGGATTTACGAGACCTGACAGTTTTATATGTGGATCATTTTGGATGTTTTTAATGATTTTACTCTATCAAATTTTAGTTTTAAAATTATATCATGAGTTATGTCATGTTGGTAGGAGTAAGTCTTCAATGAATTTTATATTCGATTTTTTTTAATGAAAAGAGCAAAGTCTTGGAGGTCAAATTAAAGAGTTTCACGGTATGATTTTTTTAGTCTTTTGTTAGTCTATGATTGTATGTAATAGTACACAAGTGTGTCTTTTTGTATGTTAACATTCATTTTTATTATATGATATAGCTCTTCTATACTCGTACAATATAAGAAGTCTTGGAGGTCAAATTAAAGTCTTTTGTTAGTCTAGTATTTGTTTACCGTTAAACAAAAATTCAGTAGGTGTCTATTTTTGTATGTCAACGTTAACTTTTTTTTTTCTTACGATTATATGTTTTATTTTCTTAGAAAAATCAAAAAAGAATTTAAAAAAAGGAATCGTTTTTTTGTTAAACAAAAACAAAAAATAAATAAGGTGTCTCTTTTTTGTATATCAACGTTAACTTTCTTAGAAATAAAAACCAAAAAAGAATTTAAAAAAATCTTTTTTCTTTCCACGAAAAAATCTAATATATGAAAAAATATTTAAGATTTAAAGTAATTATGTCAAACTAAAGTTGAATTACAAAATTGAATTTAAAATAGAAGAGATAAACCGAAAATAGTTAATAATGATTTCATATTAAATCATCAATTTGGTTTAAGGGTATAAAATTAATATTTAAACAATTCTAATGGCTCATATTTTACGATATAACTATAGTTATACATCTTTTAGTATATATTATAGATATATATTTTTAAAAAGCTATTAGTATCATTTATAAAATTTTGGGTCTTCCAAAACTTAAGACCTAAAATAACTGATTTACTTAACTTTATTATTAAACCGGACTTAATTTACGTGTGAAATTGGATGCGGTGTAAAAGATATCGGTCCATATTCCCATTCAACTGGTGGGTCCCAAAATTTGGTGTTATGAAAAATAAAAAAAACTGATGGGTCACAGACTTTGGTGTTATGGTTGAGAAGGTTTAGTTGTGTTATATTATGTTTGTGTTATGTTAATGTGACACTCTATAACATTAAAAAATGGAAATGGTCTTACATAGCCATGAGATATAAATACTTGAGAAAAAGTGATATGTGAGTGATGTGACAAGAATATTGTATTGAGTACATTTCTACCACTAAAATACTAAATATATTTATTTATGACATATGCCATGACATGTTCTTTCCATTACTTAAATATATTATAAAAGTATAATATAATGTTGTTGGTCTTTCTTAAGTTATGCTACATAGCCATCAATTGTTAGTCATTTAATGAACATGAAAATTTAACCAAGATAAATATAATAAAAAAAACGAAATTTGAAAAGTATTAATTATGAACATACATCTATAAATAACAATTTGTTTATTTAGTGACTAATAAGGAATGTCCCATAGAACATAAGTTAGATAACCTATCTTTCAAATATTTCACCAAAACATTGACCCGAAATGTGGTCTTAAGTGATTGTTGATTTAGAATAATGGTGTGAGTAGGGACAAGCGCTGAGTAAACGGAAAGTATGTGGTAACCGGATCTTGAAACACCCAAACGAAAATAAGAAAGAGGATATAGAAAATCGTTTACATTAACCCAATTACTTTTTCTCAAATGTGGGTCATATGAAAGATATAGTTGACCCTGAAATCACCACATATTTTTCAAACAGAATTGCATTTACATGGTGAGATCCTAGCTTCCTTCTCTACCACAAAGCGTCAAGTGTAAAAGTCATGACCAATATTCAAGTAAATTGTTCAGCTAGTATGGCCGCTTAGGATCACGGGAAAAAAGAAGTTACAAATGTCACAAAACGGTAAATAAGGAAAAATGTAACACTTACAAATGGGTGTAAATATGATCACAATGCGGATTGGGTATGAGATTAATAAGATTTAACTGAAATACACGTTGCGGTAATCTACTTCGAAATACAAAAACATAGATCTGTTTCTTTTTACAGCTTTACTGTAACGTTAATGGTAGTTATTCTTATCTTTATATCAAAACTTGAATTTCGGAAAAACTAGGTGTGAACGTACTAAAGCAAAATTGAGTTCTTTATGGGAATATAGTATTGAGATTATGATGCACTATAAAACACGAAAACAAGTATGTAAGATCCACATGTTGTTATACAAATCATTACTAGAAAGCAACAAAACCAACTTAATTGAAAGTTTTTTAATTGTTCACATTTCTTTAAAAAACAGATCTTTCAAAAGCAACATCTTTCAATAAAATAATATTATACACATACTTGGTATCGGCAAAAAGATATTTTAAAGATCAGAAACGTGCAAATGAATATATACCAATTCATATTACTATTACTTACATGATTATTAGTCATGGATAGGGGGGTGTAAAAATATTCGACCCGAACCCTATTTACCACTTTAGGGTCGGGTTTTATCGTGTTATATATGTATTTCGGGTGTTGATCCGAAACACCCGATTCATAAATAGGGTCGGGTTTCGGGTAGAACAGTTCCAGTTTGTCGGGTTTCGGGTTTGACCCGATTGATCCGAAAATTACCTTCTAACTGTATTTTGAACCAAATGCATACGATATATATACGCCAGAAGTATGAAAGAGTTTCATATATGAAGCGATGTGGGACAACTAAAGTAGAGAAAACTAAAGACATATGATATATATATAAGCTAGAAGTATGAAAGAGTTTCATACCCAAAGCGATGTGGGACAACTAAATATATTCATTTATTTTCTCTACTTTAGTTTGCCCCACATCACTTCAGGTATGTAACTATTTCATACCTCTTGCCTATATATATCATATGCTTTGTTGTGTTTTATTCATCTTTAATTTTTTCAATAATTTGCTTTTTTCATTTGCTATACTCAATATGTTTGGTGTAGTTTTTTTTGAACTTTTTTAATTGTTGTGTACCCGGACCTGAGATAACCCGACCCTCTTGGACCCGACCTGAAAATGACCCGAACCCTTATTAGGGTCGGGTTAGGGTTAGAAAAGTTTAGTTAAAACCCGAATGAACCCGACCCAAAAGTTGCTTATTAGGATCGGGTTGACCCGAATAACACCCTTAGTCAAGGATTTAGATACTATTACATAATACTTAAGTTTGTGTTTGGGTTTGAGTTGGAGCTTAAGTTAATGGTTGGGCTATATTTTATATATAAAGAAGAAAGTCATGTTTGGTAAATTAACTTATAAAAAAAACATAAAATGGTATATATAAGAATATATGATTCAATTAAGATAAAAATATATATGTCAATTTATTTACCGCTACTTTAAATATTATTGATTTTTTGTTTATTGGGGCTTATTGTCACACCCCGCCAAAGCGGAAACACGGAATGTGAAGAGCAATAGCATTCGATACACAAGTTTATAATCCAACACCCAATTATATTAAGAGAAACATAGCTTCAAAGGTTTACAAATGTTTAAAGCATCGTTTGCATATTCGAAATACAAGTTAAGTGTTCGTAGCCAAGCCACCCGAACCCTTTCCCATTCTTGAAGTCATCAGCCCAAAGCATAAAGTCATCAGCAAGCTTAATCGTAACCTGAAAATACGAGTCAAGTGTTAACTACGGGAGACGTAGTTAGTGAGCTACAAAGTTTTAAGTAATCAAAGCGTTGACGCATAGCAATGTGTAAAGTATAAGTAAATCAAGTTTCGACGCATAGCAATGCGTAAAATATAGCATTCATGTAGTTGTCGCATAAGCATGCGAAAGTATAGTATTCAAAAAGTAGTCGCATAACCATGCGTAAAGTTTAGTATTCGTTTTCGTAGGCATTGACCACATAGCGCGACTATGTGACAATCCTATGTATTGCCCAATGATCGTTGCTAAGCCTATTGCCTGCCCATTTAGTATTATGCACCATCGTAATAAGTCGTTGTGGTGAGGGTCAATCTACCCTAATAGCGCTATCCATATCTACTAACGGTCCTTTCCAAAGGGATTAATAGCAACTAATGTCATTGGTAGTTTTCGGGAGTTTTCAATGGTTTCTCACGTCCATATTGTACAAAGTCCGCAACATGACGATCGATTGTTTTAGTCATTGGCAATTATAGATTTCGTGTCCTCGACATTGTTGGCAAATCCCTCAACAATGCCGGCAAAATAGTTATTCGTTTTAGTATTCAAAATATCAAAGTGTTTCATAGTAGCTTTCAAAGTATACAAGTGTTTCAAGGTTTGCTTCAGCTTAAATATAGTGTCTAAGCCTAAGACTCGCATTTCACGCTAAAAAGTATTAAAAGCGTTTAAAGAGTAGGGGTTTGTAACTCACTGTTTGCGAAGATTTCTAGCGTGCTCGGAATTGCTCGAAGGTGCTCGGAATCACCGGAATCCTAGTATAACCCATGTTTTCGTGTAAGTATATAACTTGTTAGCTTTTAAACTCGTTAGTCAACGAACAGTTTGTTGTTTAAGTGTTATAAGTATGTCCAATAAAATTTGGGCAGCGCTTCCGCGCTATAAAATTTATGTCCAAAATTTCCTACCCACTTTCCCGCTTAGTACGATTCATAAAATATCATTATATATCGTTATGATGAATTAGTTATTTAAATACCTCATCTTATCATTCAAAGTACAAATATGTAATCTGTTATATTATGTTTATAAACTGTGAAAAGCATATGTTTCTCGATTTCTCCGTTAACATTTTAAAAATACGATTTTTGTGAACAGACCTATTCAGCCGGCGGCTGAATATTTCAGCTGGCGGCTGAATTGCCGAGACAGATTTTCTTGTTTTGCCATTTTCGCGATTTTAAGCGTTTTTGAGCTAGATTTCGACATGCAACTGAATATTCATCAAGAGTACTTATATATATGTTCAAATATCAGTTTCTTTTGGATTTTTAGCCACAAATACATAGATCTAAGTAACCTTTTATTTAAACCCGTTTTTGTATAAAAATGGTTATGAAACTTCATAAAAACTTGTTTTTGAGTGATGGATCATACATGCAATGAGTTTAGAGAGTAGTAGTAACTATTAGAAGAGTTTTTACCGGATGGAAAAGCTTTGATGATGTTTTGATGGTGATTTAAGCTCCAAGAGTGTAGAAAACGTTTATGAAATCCCCAAATAAGTGACCCTTTTCCCTTGATTGTTTGGACGATTTTATGGATTTATTTGGTGTGATTTTCTGTGATTTAGTGGCTGTACTCTTGAGGGTGTTAGAGAGAAAGGAGGTGTGTGTGTTTGTAGGTGAGAGAATAAGAAAAATGAAAGTTTGTGTGTTGTGATGAAATGAGGTGAAACCAATTGGTGTAAGGTGTGTTAGGTGGTTTATCTCTGCACCAAGTGGGGTCAAATTGTTGTTTGAAACCTGTTTGGTTCGTGTTACATGCAGAAATGAGTCACCAAAAGCTGACCAGAGCATTTCAGCCGCTGGCTGGAGCCCAGCCGTTGGCTGAATGGCTGGTTCAGCGGAATTTTCGATTTTTGTTCTCGTTAGGCATCTTTGTTCGTTGAGGTTCCCGATTGATTTCAAGTGAACTTAGGAAAGTTCTTTGTATGTATTCATAGTATTTTAGAGTTCAATTGTTGGTTTGATTCCGATTCCGATTCCGGTTCCGAGACACGCACGTTAAAAGTTTAAGTAACGTAACCTACGTTAAAAGTTTTGTGTGAGTTACAACGAGCTTAGCTTAAAGAGTTATGTCTAAGTAACCACGTAACACATAAAGTTAGTTATAGCAAGTATCAAACATACGTATCGAGGTCATAAGTTAGCATTCTCGACCTGAGTTTAGACGGTTGTCACACTTATATTAAACCAAACAAGGTTATGAAAGGGTTTATAGAAAACGATAAGCCTTAAGCCCTTATAAGTCCTCTGTAACAACGAGACCTTTGAGGATAGAACCGATTCGAACATGTTAACTTTTAAGTTCGAACCCTTTATACTACCTATAGCCACGTCGCAATAGAATATTGTGACAACCGTGTTTCTCGAGGAGATAAACGTCACGAAAATAGAGTTGAGCCACACAAACAGCATCCGAAGTCTTCTTATATGGAATAAAATGGACCATCTTAGAAAAGCGATCAACCACCACAAAAATGGAATCGTTACCACGTTGTGTACGAGGAAGACCCAGAACAAAATCCATACTGACATCAGACCATGGTTGAGTCGGAAGGGGAAGAGGCATATAGAGTCGCAGAGCCTTTAGCAAATTGGCAAATACGACAGCGAGCCACAAACCGCCCCACTTCTTTGCTCATAGGAGGCCAAAAGTACGAACCGGCCAGGAGATGTAACGTACGATCACGACCCACATGACCTTCATTATGAAGCTCCCGAATAAGGCGCAAACGCTAGCTACAAGGTGGAATACACAATTGAAGTCCCCGAAAAAGAAAACCTCCATGTAACAGAAACTCCGAAGAAACACCCTGTTGAAGTTGTAACAAGATATGGGAGAAGAAAGGATCATCCCTGTAAAGCTCCAAGAAGGAATCAAAACCTGGCACACTAACTCGCAATTCATTAAAAAGTGTGCTACGAAGACTCAATGCATCCGCCACCCGATTAGAAATGGACGCCTTATGTTTAATAACGAAAGTAAACTGTTGAAGATAAGAAATCCAAGAAGCATGACGATGAGAAATATTATCCTGTTGCCCAAGATGCTTAAGAGAATAATGATCGGTGTAAAGAACAAATTCTCGCTGAAATAAGTAGTGACGCGAATGTTTAATGGCTTGAACAATAACATAAATTCAACATCATAAGTGTTAAAACGCAATTTAGCCCGAGACTAAAATAAGCCACGGGTCTACCTGATTGACTAAGAACTGCACCAATACCAAGTTTGGAAGCATCACAATGAAGTTCAAAAGGAAGGGAAATGTCAGGGAGTACCAAAATTGGGGCAGAGGTAAGACGTTGCTTAATATCAATAAAAGCAGATACGGCATCGGGAGTCCATAGAAAATTTGACGCTTTCATACAATTCGTAATAGGTGCCATAATGCTACTAAAATGAGGGATAAAACATCGGTAAAAAGAAGCCAAACCATGGAAACTACGTACCTCAATCATGGTAGAAGGTGTAGGCCATTGTTCAATCGCTTGTACCTTAGAGGGATCCACCTTCAGACCAGCACAAGAAATAATGTATCCCAAAAAGTGGATTGTATCCGTCATAAACACACACTTAGCGGCAGCCGCATAAAACTTATCACGTCGTAGAATGAGTAGCACCTCCGTAAATGATCAGCAAAATTCATGCTATAGACCAGAATCTCCTCGAAATAAACGACAACAAACTTTCCTATGAAAGGGCGTATGTCACACCCCGCTAAAGCGGAAACACGGAATGTGAAGAGCCAAGATATCATCACACGAGTTATAAATAAAAACATACGGTTTCAAGTCATTACGAGTAAAATAAGAGTTTACAGTTTAAAGATAACCAAGTGTTGAAAAGTACATCACGAAACAACATAATAAATTGTTTGATAAAATTCCCAAAACATATTCAAAATAGGTCTTCTCCGTTCTTGACTTCACATGACATTCCAGACCCATCCAACTATTGCACTTCGTGACTTACATTTGATTTCCTGAAACAAGAGATAAAGTGTCAACTACAATAAAGTAGTGAGTGAGTTACATTCTAGCCTCGACTAAAAAGGTTTTGAGTTAAGTATATCTATACTTAGTAGTTTCTAAAAGTAGAACAAGACTTAAAGAATAGTTCGAACCAAAACAGTTGATTAAAAGATAGATGCGGAAGTCGTATAACTCTATACGCGCATAATAAGTAAACTATGATTGAATTCATGTATAACGACTACTTGGCATAATAACTTAAGTGTTCACAACTATACCGATTAACCAACCGTGAGGCCCCTTACCCCGACTATCTACGGGGAGCATTCTGATCGAGTAATATGTACTTAAGCTGCCACTTAAGCAAGGAACCGGTCATTCTCTAAAGTATCGATACCCATAATTACTAAACGGCTTAACAAAGCTAATAGTGTGTTACGAAAATTAGGCACTAATGTTATTTTAAAACTGATAGTAGTCCACTTATGGGTTAGTTATATCCCTCAAGAGTCACGATAGTTATACAATCAATCAACGTACATACGAGTGCCGAGAGTGGCATTAAATAAGTTTGAAATAGTTTTGAACCAAGAGCCGAATAAAGGTGGCGAACCATTAAGCCGAATAAAGGGTGGCAAACCATTAGTTTATCATAGGCCAAACGGCCATCAAACTAAATAAGTATAAGTTTCGCAAAAACGTTCAATAGAGTTCATAATTGTACAAAGTTCATAACAGTTCATTTAGACCTCTTGTTTCCCCCAAAAGATATTTGAAAACAGTAAATAAGTGGGGTTGTAACTCACTGTTTTGCGAAGAAGAGCTACGAGTGCGGAAGGTAATCGAGACGGACCGGAATCACGGGAATCCTAATGAAATACCAAGGTTCAATGAGTATTAATGTTTACGTGTTTATATGTTAAGTGTCGGGTTTAGGTCTATTGAAAATTGGGCAGCGCTTCCGCGCCAAAATCAATAATCCCAATATTTGTACACTTTCCCGCTTAACCAATTCAATGAACACATTTCATATTATTCCCAACACAATGTAATATAAAACTTGCTCATTTAGTTCATTTATATGTGAGTTACTCTCATTACAGGTTATGGTCATAAATCTCAGTTCCGAACATAAGTTTAGATAACACGTTTAAAGTTACTATCCAAAATGGTTTAAACTTAGCAATTGTGCAGTCTGTCAGCAGCATGACCGCGCCGCGGTGGGATGACGACCGCGTCGCGGTCACATGACCGCCCCGCGGTCATATGACAGCAGTTTTGACCAAGACTCGTTTTTGAAGAAATTTGATGTTTTTAAGTTAGATTTTGACATGCAACCAGATATAAACTTAGATAATTGATGTCTTATAGTTTAATTAGTGTTTTTAAATCGCAAATTTAAGGATCTAACCATGCATTTACCAAAAATCCGTTTTTGTTCATAAATAACCCAAAATCTCCATACAAAATCATTTTTAGGTGTTAGATGATACATGCAATGAGTATAGGTTGTAAAGACAGTAGATTAAAAGGATTTTTACCGAGATTAAAGTGATTTGGAGATGGTTGGAGTGAACCCTTAGTGATTTTGACCCAAAAGCTTAGTAATGAACCTTTTTTAACCCAAAGGAATGTTACCCCTTTCTTCCTTCTTACTTGATGGACGATTTTGATGTGTTTAGGTGGTTAAAATTACTGAGTTTTTGAGGTATAAGTTACTGCAAATGAAGAGGAATTGAGTGGTGTGTGTTCTTGAGTTTGTAGCAAAGAGAGAGAGAGAGAATAGTAAGAGTGTTTGTTTGTGTGTGTGTGTGTGAATGTGTTTGTATAAGTGTTATAAGTGATCTAATCTAACATCAATGGACATCCAAAAGGCCAAAATGATCTATGGACCACAAATCAAACGTTGGGCTCAAGTATTGGCCCGTTTGGTTAAGTTTTAAAAGTTAACAAAAATGCTGTCTGCGCACTCCACCGCGGCGCGGTGGCCTGACTGCGGCGCGGCTGGAGTGTCAGACTTTTGCCTTTTTCGTTTTCGTTCGTTCCAAGTTAAGCGTTTAAAATAGGAACTTAGACAAGTTCACTAAGTATTTACTTGGTATTAGGATTCATTTATGTGATTCCGAGTTCGATTCGACACACTCGAGTTTACGAGACAAGTAATAACAAGATAAATTCGAGTTAAGTCAAAGATAGAGAATGCGGTTTTCACCTGAAATAAGACGGTTGTCACAGCGTAGGGCCTGATTCATCACACGCATGAAAGTACTCGGTGCATTAGATAAACCAAAGGGCATAACAAGCCATTCATATAATCCTTCTCGTGTTTTAAATGTCGTTTTCCATTCATCCCCCATAAGAATACGGATCTGATGGTACCCACTTTTAAGATCCAACTTGCTGAAAACACGAGCTTTACCCAGCTGGTCAAGTAAATCATCTAAGCGAACCTGCCATGTTGGCATTAGCTCCTTGAGGACTTGGTTTGTCATTGATAAGGTTGAGGATTTTTTGCATTTGGTTAGTGGTAAAATTCATGTGTCTTGTACTAGAATCAGCCATGACATTATTATTGTAGTTTGTATTTGTATTTTTCCATCCAAGGGGATACCCAACAATTTCATAGAACCTTTCAAAGGTGTGTCCTATTAAACCATATTTTTGACATTTGAGATTAGGGTTTGGCCCCCTTTTATTGTTATCAAACTTTCTGTTGTCATTTCTTTTTGAAGGATCAAAAGATTTAGCAGTAAAAGCAGAATTTTGATCTTTGTTAGACCCAAGATTGGACTGAGAAGATCCTCTATGAGATTCTTCTCTAAAGATTATAGAAAAAGCAGTTTTGACACTAGGAAGAGGGTCCCTTGTAAGCATGTTACTTCTTAAATATTTATAGGTACAACAAGCAGTGAATCAGCAAGCAATAAACAAAAAGTACAAGAAGGGTCCTTGGCTATGGTCCAAGTGTTCTAAAGGGGGCAGCTGATCCCTGTTTACACACAGAAACGCCCTGAAAAGGTACTTGCCACAACACAAGGTAGGTTACGAAGACTTACAGATTACTTGCAGTCCAGAAATACCAAAAAATTAATGATACCAGTTTTTAAGCAGCGGAGACAGTGAGCGCCAATTAGGGTAAGAGAAATACCCCAAATCCTTTCAATTACTAATTCCAAGATCGCCCAAACAGACACTCGATTTTAATCGATCGAAAATGGGAAAGAAATCGTCACAGGATTTAGGATTAAAAAAACCCTAAATCGGACAATTTGAGAAATTGATTCAATTGATCATATAAATCGAATTGATACAATTAGCGATTTGTATCTAGAGCCGTAGCTCTGATACCATGTAGAAATTGGTAGGATTTGATACACATAATCAAACAAACGACTTTATTGATAAGATTAACCAAATTGGTAATCGTGGTTACAAGATTATCACAATCAAATGATTATGATGAAAATAGAGATTGAATCAAGAAAAGACAAGAACCCTAAATGGGTGTTGTGGATAATGAACATAAGCAGTAGAAAAATGGTTAATTGTGTGATGATCCCGATCTGTATGTGTGTGTGTATTTAAACACCAATGACAGCTATGACCTTTTTGTCCATCTCTATGACCATAAAAGTACTTCAAAATATATCTTTGAGTAAAGTGCAGGAATTCCCCTTGAGAGGCACAATCATAACAGAATAAGTCCTACAACAATGTAGTTTTGTTAATAAGTGAAAATGTAAAATTCAAAGGTTGGAACAATATTACCTTTTCAACAAATTAAGACAAAATGAGTACTTATATTTAGGAATCATTTTTTGAGGCCATTTGTATAGGTTTATTTTAGTCTATCTTTCTTTTCTGTAATTCCTATTATGTGTCTGCTTTTTTTCAATATGGGTTGTTCTATATCACGATGACTACTATATTTACAAACCATATAAGCGTCGGGTCTCAAACTGTGATATGTGTTGTTGCAAACACTCGAATACATCTCTCTGTGCATACTGGATTACGAAAGTACGCTTGGATTTGTAAGTGTGTTTTTAAATCACACTGTCAATTAAATTTTGGTCGAAATGGTTTGGGGTAAAATTGTTTAAGTTCTCACCATGTGAGTTTCGTGTAAACGGATTTGCTTTTGTATCATAATTCCCCTTGTATATGTTAACCGTCTTTTGGAAGGAAATATCAAACAAGATGAGTGTAGATTGTTTGCAAACAAATAAGATTGGTCATGTTCTTTTCCAAGTTACGGATCTTAATGAGTACAGGTGTGTTTAAATTTCTTTATTTATCTCTAACAAATTTCTACAATCTCTCTACACCTCCTGCTCACATTTTTCTGTTTACATTTTTATGTTCTCTCGCGAGTTTTTGTTAGAAACATAAGAGGTTGTCATTGCTATTTGTTGAAGTAAAAATCCACGGGGACTTGTACCACGAACAATCTTCGAAGAATCAATCTCCTAGATAGGAATCTGCACACAAAACAAACGTCTAAGCTTATCGGGGAGATTTCCCCGATAAGGCTCGGGCGTGAGAGTAAGTATTCATCGTAGTGATTTTGGGTTATTTAATGGAACTTGAGTGTAGTAAATGTAGTATTTAATATGGAAGAGTAATCGGGAATAATCAAGAACATTAAAGGAGAATGTTCTTGATCTAGAGAGTTTTATGTTTCGATCCCTCTACCTAGAATGGGTCTGACCCCTTTTATAATACCTGGTGCATCGGCCTATTATCCCCTGGATAATAGACTGATACTTCTTTCGGCGTACTATATTCCCTTCTTTGGTAAATCCGGTCCATAGAAGGCACCTTCGGCACCACCTTAATATCCATCAGATGGTTGGTACGTTCCACAGTACTTTTCCTATTGTACCACGTGGTACAGTCCTTTTAGCCGACTTGTCAGGTGCTTTGTGTCAGGCGAACACGTGATACAATTGGCGGTTTGGTGACATCAGCTCAGCCTACTGCTTGTGGCTTCGGCCTAGCATGCCATTGAACTTACCGGAGCTACCTTTACCGAAGCCTTGGAGTGAGCCGTTGCCTTTTTGGAGTATATCTATATATACTCCAACATACCCTAGCAGTTATACTAGACTACTATTTTCCTTTGTAATCGTTGTTTTGTCTCCTGGTGGCTTGTGGTCTTGGCGAAGGGTAAAACGCTGTCTTGTCATGGCCATTAATGTAGCCGTTGCATGCTGCCTCGATAAACCACAAAGGGCAA